>JASDQU010011054.1:0-23508 GCA_032191745.1 Picea mariana
CATGCACACAAGAGAAGAATGAACCAACCTTTTTCCAGACGGCTGAAGTAGATCCTCCGTTGAGCTTCTTATCCCCTTGTTGCTACTGCTCCTTCCAAAAGCTTTCCTGCAATCAAGATAAGACTATGCATGCATGCTACTGATCTATTCTAAGATTAGAGATAAAACACAAATCAAATAACAAAGATGAGACTCATGTATGCAGGACGGGAAAAGTATCTTTTTTTATTAGCTTCAATATGAACCAACTTACAATGATTTCTGAGGCCGGTCACCGTTCCACGATCCTGATCCTGGGCTCTTCCTCTTCTTCTTTGTCCTCCAACTGCTGCTCCTTGAGTTTCTCCTAAAGCTTGAGGCAAGGCTAAAGGGTTGGGACAAAGCTGGCTTGGCAATTTGGCAGAGTTTCTTTGCAATAATTTTTCCCCCTTTGAATAGTACCCCTAACCCTCCTTTTATAGGATAGAAGGAGCTAGGGTTCTTGGCGAACTCTCGGCCATGCATGGCTCGGAGTTCCAGTTAACTGACAAAAAGCCTTGTGTCCCGGTGGAAACTTTCCTGATTTTTTGCTTTGTTAGGTACCCGCGGGCTGTTTTGGGTTAGCCTGCGGGTACCTGCGTGCAGTATAAGGACAGAAAGCGGATGCCCGCGCCCAGTGAGAAGTTAGGGCGCGGGTTGCTTGTTTTAAGTGGTTTTTTGAGGATTTTCTCAACATGGTTTTGGCTAGGAAGAGGCATGAGTTGGCCTGATGCCAGGTAAACCTGTATAGTGCATTTTAGGGTTATAACAATTAGTATTGTGGGCCTATATAACCACTTGCAAGAAACTGACAATGCAGATTCCCTTTAAGTTGGTTTATGGTATAGAAGCAGTCGTACCTATGGAATACTTAGTTCCTAGCTTAAGAATTGCAGCATTTACAGATATGGATGACACAGGTGTTGTGAAAGATAGACTTGTGCAGTTGATAGAACTGGAAGAAGATAGATTCATTGCAGGATTTCAACAGCAGGTACAGAAGGAACAAGAAAAGGCCTACCATGATAGACATATCAAGAAGAAATACTTTAAGCAAGGAGATCTTGTTTTGGTATATGACAGCAAGTTCATAAAACATCCAGGGAATTTCAAGACACATTGTCCTGGGCCATATGAGGTTTCCTATGTTACAGAAGGAGGAGATGCACAACTGAAGACTTTGAAGGGAGAATGGAAGGAAGTTTTGGTAAATGGGAGCCGATTGAAATTGTACTATGACAACCAGCTGCCTCGCAGCTCTCAGTAAAAGCATAAGAAGAAGGGTCTAGGTACCAGGTACAGTTGAAACTGGGTACCAGACATAGAAAAGATAGTTTGCACAAGGAAGGGAGGGACAGAGCAGAAATCACAGGCTGCTCCACGCAGTCAGAAGTCAAAGTGAAATAAAAGGTTCAGACCTTAAGTGCCTCAGGATGAGTCACGTGTGATTTTTGGGGGCCTATTGGCCCTTGATTATGGAAGAAAGTGAATATTAAGGAAGAAAGGAAAAATATGAATTGCGTGGAAGGCACATTGATTGATATTGGGTCGAAGTGGTTAAAGAAGCAGAAAAGAAGGAGTGAAGTAAGGGAAAGCTAGTCGTTGAATGAGGAGGTCAAGGATGACAGATCATCAAGGAAGATGGATCGTTGACAAATCAGTAAGCGGAAGAAGATGTCAATAAATGTTTTGGATCACCTCGCGGAAAAGAAGGAAAGACAGACTGGCGAAGCCCGGAAAGTACGGGTCAAGTTGACCTAGGGTTTTAGACACCTAGGGTTTTTGTATTTAGGGTTTTGACACCTAGATGGTTGTCATTGTAATGTATAAATAAAGGTCTAGAGGACCTGGGAGGGGTTGTTGGTTGTTGTTGTTGTTCAAGGTTTTTATTGTTGTTATTGTGGATGATCATTGTTGTTGATACTATTGTGTATTGTGTGAGAGAGAAGTGTTGTGTGTGAGAGCACTCTGTATTGTAAGATCTTCAGCTGGGTGAGAAGATCAACCCTGCAGTTGGGTGCGTATGGATGGGAGAGAGAGAAATAGCAAGAGATCTGCAAGATAAGAGCGCATATAGAACTGTATGTTTTCACATAATATATTAAGAAACGCAGTTATGTGGACATAGCCCTAAGGAGAGGGAGAACCACATATACCTTGTTGTTCGGTGTGATTGATGTTGTGCTCTTTTTCTTTCTTCTCTACTGTTATTGCATCATTGTGTTAGATCTGAGATATAACTTGTGCATTAGGTTTAAGGGAGATAAAGAGTAACTAGATTGTTGTGTGTTGTTTCCCTGGATCCACTTTACATTTCCTCTATTTGTAGACACATGTGTCCTGCAACCCCCTATTGCTACTTCGAGTGAGACTGCATCTGCTTCGCAGGTGTTGCTGAAAGGGCTAGTAGTTAGGGCTTGTTGGTACGTTGTTAGAGTTGAACCCTAGGACTTCCCCTATGCCAACAAATATCAAAACAAGAGAATCAAAGGTTTGAAAAGAAGCTTGTGTGAGCTTGATATACCACTTTTCCACTACTACAATCAAGGTGCATTAAAGAATTCTCATCCTAATGAAATCATCCATCATGGATTTTGAATAGCACTAGAGGTGAAACGTCATCACATGATTGCTTGGATCCTCACCATCCTTACCCTTAAATTTTGGAATATCTTAGGAAGTTTAGTAGGGATTGGGGGCCAATTTGGAACATGAAGCAATGGTTCGTTAGGAAGCTTCATCAAATATGGGATATTTAATGTTGCGAGGAAAGGAAGGTTTTTTTGTTGTTGTTGAGTTCTAATTTTCTAGGTTGTGCCCCATCATCTAGTCGGTACTCACAAAATAATTTCATTGGGGATAACCACCACTAGGTGCAAAAGGATTGTTTGGTTTTTATCTAGGTTGTTGGTTCAAAATGGAAAGCACCTGAACATGAGGAAGTCCTCCATACACGGGATTCACAAATTTCTGAAAGGGATTTCTCCCTAAAAGCATAGAGGTAGACGAGAAGGATGTATTGGTTTGGTTTCAAAAACTTGGGAAAGGATTCCTCCCCATTGGCATCCCCATAGAAGTAAAAACCCCACCTATATGGTTACCAAAACCTTAAGGATGGTGGTTTCCACTGGGCACCCCGTGAGATGGAAAGGCTCCACTTTCAAGTGTCAATAGTGATGTGGGGATATTCCCTCGTCCCTATGGAAAGGTAGGAAAAGGAGTGTATGAACTCCCCATAGGCATGCTAAGACTAGGGAAGATCAGGGTAAAACTAGCTTCAACATGCAGCATCCCAATTGATGTAATTACAAAGGAAAAATCACCTGTGCGATATGAGGTATAGGTTTGGGGTCCCACTCCACTTTTAGGAACAGATGAGGGAGGAACAGTACCTCCACCCAATATTTTTGAGACATGATGGACCATGCTAGGTGCATATGAGATGGAAGGAGTAACTCCTCTATCAATGATTTCTTATGTGGGAGTGTGAATTCCCTTAGACCCATTTGCGTTGACAATATTATCCAGAATAGACCATTGAAGGCTCATATTATCATGAAATCAAGTGTACACAAGGGAAGAGATGAGAGGCTTAGTAAGAGGCAGGTTGAAAATAATAGGAGTTGGATCAATAAGATCCTCAATCTTAATGGGGCTAGGATTTTCATGAGGTAAAGGAACTCCTTTAGGAATCTGAACATGACCATCTAAATCCTTTACAAATCCTTGGGCCTCAATATATTCATCAGTGAGACATTCCCTCATGGGATTTTCCACGTCTAATTGAGTCTCGCACAATGGCTCTAATGAACTATCATCATTAATCCTACACCTTTGAGGAGGCAACTCCAGGATTTTAGGTGAAACACCATAAGTCCTTCTTGATTGGAGAAGCAGTTGGTCAACCAATTTGAATCAAAATTCTTAAAGTAATAATACAAACACAACCTAATTCCATCTACACACAAAGTATCACACAACTATAAAATTCCTCAAAGAAATCAATAGACAAACAACTTCGACGAGGTTTAGCCTAGTTTGGTTAGGTCCTAAGTCTGAGGCAGTGAAGAGTTGATCAAAGGACCTTACAAACACCAATATGGGTTGATTAAGTCTTGAGACCGATCAATGAAGGAGTGATAGACAATTATAGTAACCTACTCTCAATGTTCACCTAAGGTGCAAGTACCCTCAAGAATATGATCACTCTCTAAAGGAGCCAAAATGGTGATTAGGTGTCTACCTCATGTACTGTGATCACTTTACACTCACATTCACCCATGTGAAATCCTAGGAAAAGCCACTAAGGTTACCAATTCCCAATCAATGACCAAGAGGAATAATCATGGGTCAAGATCACATGTATGGGTAGGGAAACAAATCATGAAGCCTCCAAATGTGTTGTCACCCAGAGGATCTGACACTAAAGCAAGTGAAGGAGGGGATATCACCTCCACTTACCCTAATGTGACCTTGTGCTTAATAAATGTGTTAGATTTTATTTCCCTGCAAGCGCTCCTTGTTACTAATAGGTTTTTCACACTCTTTAATCAACTCTATTTTTAGGTTTCATGGCCTTGGATAATTTACTCTTCAACCTTCTTCCAAGGACCTAAATCCTAGACTAATGCTTATTCTTCTAGAAAGAAAAGAGTCTAGTTATTTATAGTTTAAGTGTTAGTATTAAATGTTTCTTAATTACTTAAAGGTTACGGAAGTGAAACTGATGGTGTTTAAAAGACTCAAAATATAAAAATAACTAATAAGAACATTGGCATCTAAATTTCACTAATTCTTAAATGAAATCAATTATAACATGAAAAACTTTGAAAAGTAAATCCAATGCAATATGAAAACTCCTAATGCAAATTTTTATTTTCCTAGCAAAGACTAGAAACTATCGGACCCTACTCAGTCAATCAAGAAAATGAAAAATGCAACTAGACAACCTAACCTCAAACAAACAAACAACAAAACAAGAAAAGACACCTAAAATTATTTTTATTTTTCTATGATAATGAAAGCTAAAAGGGATTCAATCAAACATTATTCCACTACAAAACTACTTCACATGGGCATTGGGAGAAAAACATGCAAGATTGCAGCAACCAAACAAGAGGAAAAGGGATAAAAGTGAGGAAAAACTCACTTCCAGGAGGCACTCATGCCTTATGTGAAGGAAACAATTGAGGCCTCACACCTTTCCTGAGGGAAACAAGCAAGTTCTCTCTATGTCACTAAATGGAAAGAATGATTGTGTCTTTTAGGAGGCAAAAAATCCTCAAAATTCCCTTAAAACCTTTGCAGACTGACTTGTGACCTTAAAGCGGACAATGCAGACTGCAAATTGATAGAAATAATCTAAACCTAATCCAATAAAGAAACTAAGGCATACCCTATTGAGAGAAACTCAAGGAGTTTTCCCCATTATGGTTGTTAATTATGTTGCAAAAATCATTTTTCCTATAGCTAGGGTTAAGTGTAATAGAGAAAATTCGAAGAAAAATGCTAAAATTTCCCTAAAATAGCTAGTGTTATTCTTTGTATAACTATCAAGTAGTTACAAGGGATTTTACCCTATTACAAAGGTTGATTGGAGATGATCCTTGTTAGTTTTCCTCACTCCAATTATCCTTTCTCCTGCTTCAGATCATAAACCTACACACATAGAAATAAGAAACCTTCCTCGAGAATAATTAGCAGAAATGAAATGAATACAAAATAACTACTCTAACTAAATTAATCAGGAAAAATATTTCCTTGACTAAATACTGAAAGGAGATTTAATTAAACATAAAAAAAAAACTCAAGATTTAAGGGAGGGAAAGGAGAGATCTTCTTTTTATTAATTAGAATAGTAATACAAAATCGTGTGCCTAATTTTTTTCGACACTACCCGTAACCGAATTTTGGATTCCTCCAATCCCATGCCACTTAGGACTGCAACACATCTAGTGTTATTCTCCTCATGAATAGGAGGAGTATCAAGGGATATTAGGCCTCACTACTGCAAATGTGAAATGAACTTTGGGAAATAAGGGTTTATTGGTAAATGTAGGTCATAAAAACCTCGGGGATAATGGATTGACTACTAGGGGCTAGATGATTACTCTGGCATAATAGCAAGGCTTGTACCTTCCTTCCTTAGGTCTCTTTTTATACCATTTATATATGGTTGAGACCATTTTTCTACGGGTTTTAGGTAGATATTGAATTAGTTTTACCATAAACCTTTCTCACAAGCGCATAACTATCGCATTTTTTATGTTTTTTTGGCTCATTAAGATGCACTTGCGTGAAAGGAGAGAAGTGAGTACTCACACCTTTACTAAGCAAGAGTAGCGATTGGATTGTCTGGAAGGTAATTTTGCAGATTTTTGGGAGAGCCCATGTAGAAAAAAGGGGGATATGAAGGGGTAAAGGCAAATCACATGCATCTCAGCTAATAAGGTGGAAAAATATGTTATAACATATGTAATAATGAGTCAAGGTGGAACCAATAAACATGTCTCAACTCTTACAAGGGCCTCCACAACTTGTCCTTTTATAATCAAAGTATATGCTATAAAGACCTAAAATTGAAGCACAACCCGCTATGGAAACACATTATTCCCATGGGATCTGTTTAGCAACTCATACAAAAGATAATTTCAACAATAGGTTATCGAAAAAGAATTTCGATTTTGTCAAAATTTTCCATAAAATCATAGCACATATTAACACTTTATTGATGCCAAACAAATGGAACTTTATCACCACTACATAGCTCAAGTGTTATCACAACTTGGATTTCAATATGGACATGCCAACACAAACATAGAATCAAATGTATATATGAGGCATGATCCAGTGATGAGTCAAGATGGAACCAATAAACATGTATCAACTCTATTGAGGTCCTCCCCAACTCTTTCTTCTATAATCAAGGTATGTGCTAGAAATACCTGAGACTGAAGCATGACCCTCCAGGTAAAGGCATTATTCCCATGGGATCTCTTCTACATCTCATAAAATATAATTTCATCAATAGGTTATCCAACAAGCATTTCAATTTTATCAAATGTTTTCAGAAAATCATAGCATATAGTAGCACTTTATTAATGTTGAAAAAATAGCACTTTATCACCACTATGCAATTACCATGATGTTTAGAAAATACTGGAAATTCAAGAAAAAACATGTTTTGGGAGGACCATAAAAAGAATCATACCTATGATTTTTAAAGTAGATATAAAATAAATATCGTTGTCTTCAATTTAAGGAAATAGATTTGGATTCTGAAGTGAAGAAACCAATCAACCAACCATTGGAATGTTGCACACCATTCCATCTTAAGAAAAGAATAACTTGACCCCAAGTTTTGTGAAAATATCATCTCTGTGATGTTGTTGTCACCTATCCATGGAGGGAATATGTATATTTCTTTCAGCTGGCGCAAAATGTTGGCATTTTTTCCCATTCCAACTATATTAATCTAATATATCCTTAAATACATCAAATAAATAGATATATGACACCAACATAACCATAAATAAACACTGGAAATACCATCAATAGCATTAGATCTACTTTAATCATTAACCAGAAATCCTGCATCATCCTATTGCATGCACTTCCCCTTCCCATGGTCTGCAAGGGAATGAAACTATCTTTAGCCCTTGATTTTCTTATCCACTCACAATTTCACTACAATGAATAATTATTTCAATACAAGACATGCAACACGATATCAAATAATATGCTAATATAATACCCTATGGATGTGGGTAATAAATGAATTCCATCATTCCCTAACACTGTAAAAAACATATTTTATCATTAATACCATTAATAACCAATAACCTCACTAACTCAATAATATCCAACAACAATGAGCAAGAACCATCAATGTTTTCACAGGTAACTTATAGGGCCCAACACTCCATGTTGTTCTAACTACTTTTAACCATTTGGATACATATTTATCTTGTTAGATTCAATGTATTAATCCTATGCAAAGGAAACATCAATGGTCCTAGATTTGAATATAAGCATACATTTTCTCCTTATGAGACTATGAATACCACCCAAGTACTTGATGACCACATCTAGGCCTTGTGTGTTGGCATATTTTATAGGAAGAGTGTGCTTTTCATTGATGGCAAGAACAGCATCGATGATGGAAAAAAGGAAAATCATAAGCTCAAGAGGAGAAGCGAATAGTATGCAGAGATCAAAGCTCGGAAGGGAAAGTACAGTACAAAAACGTGATCATGATCAAATCCTTGATCGTGGATCTGCTTTGAGAGTCTTCACGACCATTGGATCACTTTAAGTGGAAGGATAGGATAAGCGGGGCAAAACAGTTGAGAATCCGATTATCCAAATTTCCATTAGTTGTTGGATTGATTTAAGTGGAAGGACAGGATAAGCACGGGCCGAGATCTAAGATCTCAATCACTTGAATTTCCGTCAGTCGTCGAATCGAAATAAATGGAAGGATAGGATAAGAAAAGATGGAGATTCGTTGGATTTAATCCAAGGTAAAGATGCATCACAGATAGATCGAGTCATTGATCTAAGATCTTGATTGAACGAACATCATTCGTTTCGGGTCTAAAGATGTGAGGAGGTTACACTCCGAAAAAATCTCACTTCAATAATTTCCAGTTGAGATTTGAAATTCTCGAAGCTCGGAGACCCGGAGAGTCAAACTACATTCTCGATCGCTGGATCATCCGAAGTAGATATCAGTCATCACATCATCCGAAGAATATCTAACGTGTCAGATTGTTCGAAGTGAGTTTGGGTCATCTAATCCGGAGTGTCATTTTGAGTTTTGAAATTCCTGAAGCCCAGAAAGCCGAAATAAATTCTCAACCGTAGGATCATCCGAAGTAGATCTCAGTCATCATATCATCCAAAGAAGATCTCAAGCGTCATATCGTTCGAAGCAAATCTGGGTCGTCTGATCTAGAAAATACGTGGTGTAATCCTGTGGACTCTGGGTAAAGACCTGAAGTAAGCCTCAACCTTCCTATCCAAGAGGACACGTGGCAGTAATCTGCATACTTTGAGGGGAAGTAAAGTTTGAGAATTGAGATTTCAAAAGTCTAGAGACCTGAAGGAAGTCTCAATCGTTGATCAAGAAAGGGGCCACAGAACCATTGATCTGGTTGAAAGGTCAAATTCCCAAAGTGGAGGCAGAGTCGTCAATTCAGAAGGATAGGTGTCTATAGATCATTGACTCTGGAAGATTGGCTTACAGAGAAAAGCAGGGTTTGAGATTTGGAAATACTGGAGCCCAGATCATGAAGTAAATCACAGTCATTGATTTAGGAAGGTTAGATCTAATCCACAGACATTGAAAGGACAGATCTAAACCATCATTTCAGGAGCACTGTCAAGATCATGAGATTGACGGTCCCGTTGCATTGTGGGGCTAGAACATGCTCGGGTCTTAATTTTTCGTGAGCGGGCCACAATCAAAACCACGGTATCACTAAAGGCATACGTGGAGCTCTGTAGTGAATTGCAGGACGAAAAGAGGATTTCCCTCAAACCACCTTTGGTCACACCCGCAATCACATGGTCACATGAGATCATCGCCCAAGGTCACATCAGCAGAAGATTGAGGAAGGAGCTAGCGTTGCTAGGATCCACATTGGAGGTTACGCGTTGAAAAGTGTTGGCACATGAGCAGACCCAGGGTTCAACGCTTCAACAGGGCACCAACAAAACCCTAACTACTGGCCCTTTCAGCAACACCTGCGAAGCAAATGAAGTCTCACCCGATGTAGAGGCAAGGGTGGTTGCAGGACTCAAATGTCTACAACCTAGTTGGGACACAGATCTGTGATTACACCACTCTAACAAAGCACTTAGTAGTTAACATTCATTAGTATTTAACCTTTATTCACATCACAGATCCAAACTCTAATTACAGAGGCAGTATTCAATAAGATCTAACACATTTAAGCACTTAGCATGGAGAGACAGATAAGATCTAACATTCATTCACATTACCAAGAACTAAGCTATTATACCAGATGCATCATGCCTAAATATATCGGCACTAAGCATAAATCACATCACTAACATACAACCATAATGCACAAAGCAACCATAACACAGGATATATGTGGTTCACCCCAGTGTGGGGTTACGTCCACCAACTCTTCTCTTCTTTATTATCTTTTGTCAATATTCTACAAGAATAGAGCCCAAAAACCCTACCCCGCATAGGACAAGAGATATGTGTACCTCGCCAGATCCTCCTTCCCTGAGTAAATTCATAGCACAAAGCCTTCTTACAATCACTTGCACTTAGCTCTGCAAGTATTAACATACACTATGCACTAAGCCTTTGCAATCACATAGATAGAACTATATCACTTAGCATCTTCTCCTCTTTTCTTACATCGCCTAGCTATCTATTTATACATTACAAAATGGTCCTAAACATGGGTAAACCCATGGGACGACATCCCATACCCGTTACATAAACCCTAATCCCAAAAACTACCCTAAAAAGGGGTCAAGATCCCACAATCTTTTCTTCGACTTGCGCTCTGCCTTTGACCAGCATATCAAAGTCCCAAAAGAGGTCAAACATGACTAAGGATCTCCAAAACTTGGTCAAGGGACAACAAGCCCCCAACACTCACCTATGACTCATCCCGAGTCACTCTGGTCTAGGTAACTCTGCCTCAAAAGCCTCGATCTTGGCTCAAGCTGCTTCAACCTGTTGCTGCGCCAATGCCTCCTGCTCAGTAAACTCTTGAATAACTGCCTCGTTCATAGGTCCTTCTAAGAATTGTTCTACCGAAGTGACTACTTGTTCTAGCTCTGCTCCTCAGCCTTGAATCTCCTCAAAAAGTAGGCAAGCTACATCCTAGACTAGTTGGAGCTTCTAAGTCACTTCCATGAATTTGCTTTGTATGGCATGGACCTGTTGCTAAGCGGTGTGCTATTCTTGGGATCCTTTCATCCTCTCAACTACTGACAGGAGTTTCAACTATGCTTTTACTGTTGTTTCTTGTTGCTTTGCTTCCTGGAGCTGTGACTCCAATGTCTTCAATTCAAGGTCCTTGGTAAGGTGCTCATAAGTCTACGCACTGCGACTGCTTGGTTGTTTACATTCCACGGCTAATGCTTTGATCCTTTCAAATGTGCTATGGGCAGTTTCTTCTCTCAGGTTTTGCACTTCCTGTGGAGTGCTTGGCACTATTTGTAGCTCTAGTTTTGTGACCCTCTGTTGAAGTTGTTGAATGGTTTCAGCAAGCTTCATGACTTGATTTACTACTAGGTCTTCTTCCATCTTCTCCAAGCCTGTCACAGAGCGAAGTGCTCTATTGACTACTTCTTTAACACTAACCTACTCTGCGAGAAGCTATTCTTTCTCCTACTGGATTTGCGCTTTATTTTCTTCAAACTTGGTTTGAAGGTCATCCTTCTACTGCTACACAACTCGGCATTTCTCTATGATTTCCTCTTGTTCTTGCTTCAGGGCCACTGAGGCATGTTATTTTTCTTCCTACATGCGACGAAGGCGAGCTTCGGTCGCATCAGCTATTCTGCGAAGTTGGGTAAGCTCATCTCCCAACACTGGTTCTTCTGGTGGCGGGGGCATAGTGGACACTATGTGGCTGGAGTGAAGGGCTTGTTGTACTCCTCTCAGCTCTGTCTCAATTCTATCATACATGGCTTCTTGTTGGCTTCAGTTCTCTGCAAAATATCTTCTGAGGCATCTGATATAGCTACGATAATGAAGTCGAAGTCATCGACCATGAGTACAGTCTACAGCTTCAGCTTACTCTCTTTGGCCTTCTTTCACGATGTAGGTTTTGTTGGGGAAACCTTTATTTTCTTGGATGTCTCTGCCTCTTCAAGGGGGTTCCTAG
Source organism: Picea mariana (assembly GCA_032191745.1). Classification (NCBI taxonomy): domain Eukaryota; kingdom Viridiplantae; phylum Streptophyta; class Pinopsida; order Pinales; family Pinaceae; genus Picea; species Picea mariana. The sequence goes on from JASDQU010011054.1 coordinate 11,901, forward strand.
GCGGTGTTACTTCACCTTGCTTCTGATTGTCTTCTTCCCCTTATTTCTCTTCTTTGTCCACTTCATTGTCTCCTCCTCTGCTAGGTGAATCTGATGTAGTGTCTTCTGATGTGATGTGTATTTCCTATACATATTCATTCTTTTTCTTCCTGCTACTACTGGGTGCATCATACTCTTAGCGAGTAACCACTGAACTTCCAATGAGGTTGGGATCGGACAGTGCTACCTGGTCAACTGATATAAGGAACTCTACGAGCCATTCCTTAGTGATTTCTTCCAAGTCCTCCTCTGTGAGCTTGTAGTAGGACTGAATCTCTTCTTTACATTCGTCTGCGCGCATAGTAATATAAATAAAATGCCTATCTACACGGAACTTCATAAGGGGCCTGAACCTGTCCAAGGTATTCGACGTCATACGACGGAAATACTCAATATCCCTCTTCAGTTTCAGGCAGTAGGTATGGAATACTGCGATCAACTGCCATTGTTTCCCCATATCGCTCAAATACTAGAGCGTGGTGAACTTCGCAGCTAGTGGCTCGAATGGGTCAATGTCAGGGAAGGTCGCACCTTCCGGCATATTCCAAGTAGTAAATTCGATGAGGATCATCAGCCAGCTAAAATGGAACTCATAGCCCTGATCCTGAGCTTTGTGACAATCCAGTTCTAACTGATTGACTAGGTAAATGGCCCAGTTCATCTATAGTCCTTCCACGCATTTTCTTGTGAGGTCAATGACAAACCCTTTGACCTGCGTGGGTATGTTCTTTCTTACTAGCTTACCAGCAATCAACTGGCAAGCAAGGTCCACTACGCCTGTCACAACTCACCACGGTGTCTAGGGGTGGGATGTAGTCGGGTAGGATGGATGGAATTAGCTTCACATTCACCAAGTCATCACGATGCTTGGCTCTTTTCTCAGTCGCAGCCTGGGATGGTCCAGATCCACGAGCAGTCAACAGGGAGGCTTTCACTCCTCGCGTCGATGAGGCTTGGATGCCTGCAGACATCACCTTCTTGGCCATGAGGTCTATTAGAATCTCTTCGATGGATTTTTTTGCTGCACTAATTTCGTCCAACATGCACACTCGAGATCTGATATCTCAGGTTGATGAACAATACTCACTGTAACATAATGGATGGAGAGGTCTCAATGATCACTATGTGAAATCAACTAGTTCTTTGTGGGGTCAGATAATCACAATTGGAAAAAGTGTTCTCGGTGCAACGCTCGACGGAATAAATAGATATCACCGTAATGGTTTCTTTCAACGGGTCGCAAAGCCTTATTCAATGCAATTCCATCCATTATGGTGCGGTCCCAACGGTCTAATGGTGAACTTTCAGGCCATAATTGCTTTCCTAACCGTTTGGGAGTGTCGATTGAACGGTCATATTGCCTCCAACGGTCATATTACTTCATCATGGAGAAGTTCCAATTTGTGTTGTACTGATATTTCGGCGAAGTTCGAGTTCTGGAAACCTTTCTTTTGCGAAGTATTCTCTGGAACTTCTTGCAATTTTTCTAACTTTTCCCTCTTCTTACTGAGCTTTTTGGCCTTCTTTCCTGTGATTTGAATCATTGGTTTCCTCATTCCATTATCGTTCCTATCTCCTCTTGGAATGATAACTTCGCACTGTGGAGGGTCTTTCATAGGATTCAAGGGTAATACTTCTTCTCTTTCTGGGGTAAGTGCTCTACTCTCTTGTACAAACAGGTGCCTCCAGTATTCCTGTGTATTTTCAACTTCAACATCCATATCTTTGGTCTTTAGTAGATTCGACTGGTTCTCTTGTTCTTCCAGTAAGTGCGTTATTCTCCTAGCCATGAAATCTCTTAGTTCTTTCTTTTTCTATTCTAGATCCTCCTCTTCTTGTTTCCTTCATATCTGATCTTTCTCAATCCAGGTTTTTCCTAGCAAGATAGAAAATGGGGCGTTGTTCCCAACAAAATTAATGATCTCAAATTCTTCTTATGTCGAAGTGCCATGAGCACTCATAGATATCTAGGTAAGTCTTCCACGTAGGGTTATCAGCTTTCCTCTAAATAATCATATTCCTCCTAATGAAGGAACCATAGTAGGCTTTGCCAAAATTTCCCAAGTTCTTTCTGTCATGATATTCACCTATGTTTCCTCATCCAGGACACAGTCTATGTCGAAGTATCCTATTCTTGTTTCTATGTACTATTTCTCTTTTAAGACCTCTGATAAGTTGATATTTATGTGGTCATTCAAGGTTTCTTTCATTTGTATTAATACAGTCTCTGACTCTTTCTGGCGTTCTATCATCTCCTTAGTTTCTTGGCCTGTCTCATATTTTTCTTGTTTCATATTCATCTTTTCAACTTTAGCAATCATTCTAGGACAATCCAAAACTTCATGGTCCATATCTTTACAGCAAAGACAACTAGGTATTCTACTAGGGAATTCCTTAGCAAGATGTCTTGGTCTTCTACAACTGTAACAAAGGGTTAATCCTCTCTTTCTCTTAAATGATCCCCAACCCTTCCTGTACTATGCATTGAGATCACAGTAACTAACCTGCAAAAAATTCTTTCTAGGATCCTACATTCATTTGTTAGTCCAAACATTCTTTCTATGCATAGGGATAACATACCTTTCATTATTTATATCAGATCTATTCATATCAAATCTTCTTTCATCTAATTGTGCCCTAGTTTTAGACTAGGACAAACTTTATCAAACATACCTATATACATACTTTCGAAACAAAAATTTTCACTTATCTTACCTTTCTATTGGCACAGGGTCAGACCCAGGGTTCAACGCTACAAGAGCGCACCAACAAAACCTTAACTACCAGCCCTTTTGAAAACACCTGCGAAGCAGATGAAGTCTCACTTGAGGTAAAGGCGGGGGTGGTTGCAGGACTCAAATGTCTGCAAACTTATCTGGAACACGGATCTATGATTATATCACTTATAGAGCACTTAGCATCGATTAGTCATCAATAGTCAGTCCTTATTATACTTCATAGATAGCACAGAGCATCGCAGTAGTCACTTAGATCTAAGGTAACTTATCACTTAGCAACAATAAACAGGTCAGATCCATTAGTACAGCACTAAGTATCTTCATACATATCAGATCTACTATGCATTCCTATCTAATAAGCACAAAGCATAAATATATCCATCAAAGCACTTAGCAAAAGTAGAGATAAGCACAAGAAGTCAAGTCACAAAGCATAACACACAGATTTACGTGGTTCACCCCCACCTTGGGGCTATGTCCACAAACTCTTCTTCTCTATTATCGTCGGCCAATCGGTTACAAGCACAAAGCTATAGGAACCCTTACTTCGCACAGAACAGAAGATCTGCGTAGCCCGCTAGATCCTTCTTCCTTTCCTTTCAGCACAAATCTTTCTATGTCTTCGCACGGGGACTTGCACTAAGCTTTGAAATTCTATACAGAATGCACAAAGCTCTCGATCACATAGATCCCTTCTTGGCACTTAGCCTATATCACATAGATACAATACCATCCTTCTCTCTCTACTAGATGTCTATTTATACATACAAAATGGGCCTAAGCGTGGGTAAACCCACAGACCGACATCCCTTTCCCATTACATATTCCCAAAACCCAAAAAGGGACCCAAAAGTGGGTCGAGATCCCTTGATATCTGCTTCATCTGGTTCTCCATCTTCGACAGGCTGTCGAAGTCCCAAAAATGGTCAAATATGAACAAGTAACTTCAAAACTTGGTCAAGGGCCAACAGGCCCTCAACACTCACCTGTGACTCATCCCGAGTCACTCTGGTCTAAGAAATTATGCCTCAAATTCCTCGAGCTTGGATCAAGCTACTTCGACCTATTGCAATGCTACTACTTCTTGCTCAGTGAAATCCTGGATGAGTGCGTCATTGACTAGTCCTTCTAGGCATTGTTCTGTTCCACTCACAACTTGTTCAAGTTCTACTCCTTGGCTTTCAACTTCAATGAACAGTTGGCATGCCTTCTCTTGCACTAGTTGAAGTCATTGAGAGACTTCCACCACTTTGGTCTGGATCATGTGGATCTGTTGTTGGGCCATGCATTTCTCTAGAAACCTCTTCATTCTCTTGACTGGTGACAAGGCCTTTAGTTGCGCCTGTAACGTATTTGCATGTTGCTTCGCTTCTTGGAGCTGTGACTCCAATGCTTGTAACTCTGGATTCTCTGTGAAGTTTTCATATGTTTGAGTGCTCCTAGAGCTCAGCTGCTTGCACTCCAAGGCAAGAGATTTCATTCTGCCAACTGCGCTGCAAGCAGTTGCCTCTCTTAGGTCTTTGATTTCTTCAGGGGTCTCGGGCACAGTACGTAGTTCCAGATCTGCGATGCGTTGTTGAAGTTGTTGGATCACTTCTTCAAGCTATGCCACCTATTGTGGAATTCATTCTTCAGCTTTCACTTCTATGACGGTCACAGAGTGAAGTGCTCTGTTGACCAGCTCCTTTACTTCTAGCTGCTCTGCGATCCACTGCTCCTTGCTCTTTTGTAGTTCTGCTTTCTCGTTCGGCAGCACTGCGCTACTCGACAAGTACTCCTTGTACCTGTGTCAAAGCCTGTATGGCTTACGCTGTCTCTTCCTGAGCTCGTCGAAGGTGAGCTTCAACTTTATCGACGATATGGTGCAATTGGGCTGGCTCATCTCCTGGTTCTATTGTTCCTGCTGTCAGAAGCACCGTGGAGACTATGTGGCTAGACTGGAGTGCTTGTTGCACTCCTTGGAGTTCAATCTCGATGTGATTATACATCTTCTCCTGCTTCACCTCCTGCTTCTCTAATACCTCCTATGAAGCAGCATTCATAGCTGCGATGATGAAATTAAAGTCATCCAATGTGAGGGTAGTTCGCATCTTGGTTACAGGGATTCTAGGTTTCTTCCGGGAGGAAGATTTGGAGGTGAAACCTTCCTTTTCTTCGATGAGTCTTCTTCGTCCCTAAGTGGTGGTACTTCGCCTTTCTGTTGTTCAATTTCTACACCTTCAATCTGTTCACCATCACCCCCTTCATCTGGTGAAATGGATGTAGTCCTCAAAGATGTGTTGTCTACATCATGAACCTCTTCAGGCTTCTTCATCTTGCTTGGTTCGGGTGTATCCTGCGCAGCTTCTGGGCTATCTACATCGGACAACTCCATAGGGTTGGATGGAATAAGGAGGTTTGCCAACCATTCCTTAGTGATTTCCTCTAAGTCTTCCTCTATTAGCTTATAATATGACTGCAATTGTTGCTTGTGCTCATCACTGCGTGCTATTATATAAATGAAGTGGCGGTCCGCGCTGAACTTGATTAAGGGTTGAAACTTGTGGAGGGTATTCCGGGTCATTTGGGACTCGGACTGGATGGCTTGTTTCAACTGGTTGTAGTAAGTATGGAAGACGACATTGGACTGCCACTACTTGTTCATATCATTGGAGTACCATAGCGTATAGAAATTTGCGGCCAGAGGTTCAAAGGTATCGATGTCAGGGAAGGTCGTACCTTTCGGCATTTCCCATGCAATGAATAAGATTAGGATGAGAAGCCAACTAAAGTGGAACTCATGCCCTTGGTCTTGCGCTTCTCTGTAATCAAGCTCCAGCTAGTTTACAAGGTACTCCACCCAATTCATTTGTAGTCCCTCCACTCACTTTCATGCGAGGTCAACTACAAATCTAGTCAGTTGGGTGGGTTGGTTCTTGCAAACTATCTTGCCTGCGATCAGCTAACATGCGAGGCTCACTGTGTCATTCTAGATAGAGGTTACCTTGTAACCTCGCGTACCCTTCTCGACATCGCCATAAGTCTCTTTGATTCTCTGCACTAATGCTCGATCTGAGGTCTTTCCAGGGTAAACATCATGTGGGTTAGGGCCCTGCATGCTCAGCCCTATGATCCGATTGATCAAGCTCCGATCCACAGTGATGCAATGGTTCAACCATAAGTAACCTCCGTGATAGCATGACAGTAGTAACTTTACACATGCATTCACCTCTTGATGTCGTCCAAAGTGCAGGATATTCATCATATTTAGTAATGTGGACTACGTGAGGTTCTGGGTCGATGGCTGCAGGATAATATTCAAATTTTTTCCTTTAGTCCTGGTTAGATACTTGTGCGGGGTGAGCATTATGTAAGCCTTCCTATCGCCAAGGTTGAAGTCACTGAACTTCAACGCTGCAAGCTTATCCTGGTCGGCTCGAACTGCACGTATCCCTTTTGGGAGGTATGCTGTGACCAAAGCATAGTCAAAATCTTTGGGCACACTGTCTCGGTTGATGGCACCACTTAGAGGGGGTAGGTAGGCAAGTAGAATGCTCGGAATCAGCTTGGCGTTCGCAATGTCATCTATGTGCTTCGTTCTTGTCTATGTCGCAATTATGGAAGTTCCTGCTCCATGAGCAGTCGATGGAGAATCTTGGACTCTTCTTGTTGATGATGCTTGCACACCTGCAGACATCCTTATTTTTGACATGATTTTCTCAGTCCTGAGATCAGCGAGTACTTCCTTCGCATATTCTTCAAGTATGCTAAGCTCTTCGGACATACGCGCTCGGGTTAAATTATCGGGGTCAAAATGATCTCAGACACCACTCAGGAATGAACAACGAGGGCATGATGATCACTGTATACACTTGCTAGTCTGCGGGCTTCAAATTCTCAGTTGGAAAAAGTGTTCTTCGGTCATGGCGTGACGAGATAAATAGGCGATCTTGGCAATGGTTTTCTTTGAAACGGGTATGAGCCTCATTAATTCATGTTTTTTCCATTATGGCATGGTCTGATGGTCTAGTGATGGCCCATCAATGATTTTCGATCCATTCAGAGTGGCAGTTTAATGGATATATCGGCCTCTAACGGCTATATTGCTTCGCCACGGCGAAGTGGCCTATGTCGTTGTTTTGATATCTCGACGAAGTTCAAATTCTGCAAGTTTTCCTTTTGCGAGGTACCCTCGGGAACCTGCTATAACCTTTCAATATTAGCCTTCTTCTTACTCAGCTTTCTATCCTTCTTCCCTGTGAGATTTGTCTCGGTGGTTCTTTTCCCATTCTGATTCTTATTTTCCTTAGGCGTAGGCACTTCACGCTGCAGATATTCTTTCCTAGGATTCAAGGGTAATACTTCTTCTATATCTGAGACAAATACTTCAATCTTCTATGAATCCTCTAATGTTCTTGTAGCTTTGACATCTGGGCTTCTAGTGTCAAATAGCTTTGATTTGTTCACCTGCTCTTCAATCAACTGCGCAATCCTTCTGGTCATGAAATCTTTTAGCTCTTGTCTCTGCTGTTATAAAAAAATTTCTTATCCTTCTTTCTGGCTTGATCTCTCTCAATCCAAGGTTTTCCAAGTAACATAGGAAATGGGGCTATATCCTCAATAAACTTGATAATCTCAAAATCTTCTTCTGTCGAAGTTCCATTGACATTCCTAGATATCTGTGTGAGCCTTCCACATAAGTTCACCAGTTTTCCTCTAAATAGTCCTATTCATCCTAATGAAGGGGTCATATCAAGCTTCCCTATGGCTTCCCAAGTTCTTTTTGGCATAATGTTCACTGGTGTTTCTTCATCAAGGACAAATTCAATGTCGAAGTCTCCTATTCTTGCTTCAATGAATTCTTTTTATTTAAAGATCTCTGGTAGCCTAACATGTCGATGATCGTTCAAGGTGTCTTTCATCTGCAGCAATACCTTCTCTGATTCTTGTTGGGGTTCTACTATTTTTGGATCTACCTTAGGGTTTTCTTCATTCAGATTCATTCTTTCGAGCTTAGCAATCATTCTAGGGAAATCCAATACTTCATGGTCCAAAGCTTTGCAACAAAGACAACTAGGTCTTCCATCAGGGCATTCCTTAGCTAGATTTCCCAGTCTTCTACAACTGTAACATAGGGTTAATCCTCTCTTCCTTTTAAATGATCCCCAACTTCTTCTATATTGTGCACTAGGATCATGGTAGCTAGTCTGAAAAAAATCTTTCTAGGATCCTGCATCCATTTGTTAGTCCAAACATTCTTTCTATGCATAGGTATAACATATCTATCACTATTATTATCATATCTATTCATATCAAGCTTTCTTTTTTCTACCAGAGCCCTAGTTTTTAATCCAGGACAGAATCTATCAAACATACCTAGATCCATACTTTAGAAACAAAAAATTTCACTTATTTTACTTCTATAGAGCACAAAGCTTCCAGATCTAAGACCTTTTAACTATTCTTACCTTTATTAGAGCACAGAGTTTATAGATATTACTTGTTTTCTTCAGATCTATCCTTCCTTTCTTTAGCACAGATCTTTTCAGATCAAGTGGGTTACTGCACAGTAGGGCAAAGATCCATGCACAGAGCTTCCACAATTTCAGGATGAATCTTTGGACAGAGCTTATTCTTCCTCAGTTCCCACCAATCACAGTTTTAGGTCCCGGAAACGGAACGATTTGTTGGCACAGAGGCAGACCCAGGGTTCAATGCTACAAGAGCGCACCAACAAAACCCTAACTACGGGCCCTTTTGACAACACCTACGAAGCAGATGAAGTCCCACTCGAGGTAGAGGTAGGGGTGGTTGGAGGAGTCAAATGTCTTCAACCTTAGCTGGGACACAGATCTATCATTATATCACTTATAGAGCATTTAGCATCGATTATTCATCAATAGTCAGTCCTTATTATACTTCGTAGATAGCAAAGAGCATCGCAGTAGTCACTTAGATCTAAGGTAAATTAGCACTTAGCAATAGTAAACAGTTCAGATCCAATAGTACAGCACTAAGTATCTTCATACATATCATATCTACTATGCATTCCTATCTAATAAGCACAAAGCATAAATATATCCATCAAAGCACTTAGCAAAAGTAGAGATAAGAACAACAAGTCAAGGCACAAAGCATAAAACATAGATTTACGTGGTTCACCCCCACCCTGGGGCTATGTCTACCAACTCTTCTTCTATATTATCATCGGCCAATCGGTTACAAGCACAAAGTCGTAGGAACCCTTACTTTACACAAACCAAAGATCTGTGCAGCCCGCTAGATCCTTCTTTCTTTCCTTTCAGCACAAATCTTTCTATGTCTTCACATAGGGACTTGCACTAAGCTCTGAAATTCTATACAGAATGGATAAAGCTCTTGATCACACAGATCCCTTCTTGGCACTTAGCCTATATCACATAGATACAATACCATCCTTCTCTCTCTACTAGATGTCTATTTATACATACAAAATGGGCCTAAGCATGGGTAAACCCACAGGCCGACGTCCCTTTCCCATTAAATATTCCCAAAACCCAAAAAGGGACCCGAAAGTGGGCCAAGATCCCTTGATCTCTGGTTCATTTGGCACTCCATCTTCGACAGGCTATCGAAGTCCCAAAAATGGTCAAATATGACCAAGTAACTTCAAAACTTGGTCAAGGGCCAACACTTTCTCAGAGAACAAAGCTTTGGGATCTTACCTCTTTTCCCTGAATCGGACTTTTCTTCTTAGCACATAGCTTCGCAAGTCAATACTATGCACTAAAGCAACAGATCTACGCACAAATATTTCTTTTCCTCAATTCCCGGCAATCACAGTTTCAGGTCTCGGCATCGGAACCATTTGTTGGCACAGGGGCAGAACCAAGGTTCAACACTTCAACAGCGTACCAACAAAACCCTAACTACCGGCCCTTTCGGCAACACCTGCGAAGCAGATGAAGTCTCACCCGAGGTAAAGGCAGAGGTGGTTCCAGGACTCAAATGTCTACAACCTAGCTGGGACACGGATCTGTGATTACACCACTCTAACAAAGCACTTAGCAATTAACATTCATCAGTATTTAACCTTTATTCACATCACAGATCCAAACCCTAATTACATAGCAGCGCAGTATTCAACAAGATCTAACACATTCAAGCACTTAGCATGGAAAGATAGATCAGATCTAACATTCATTCACATTACCAAGCACTAATTTATTATACCATATGCATCATACATAAAGATATCGGCACTAAGCATAAATCACATCACTAACATACAACCATAATGCACAAAGCAACCATAACACAGGATGTATGTGGTTCACCTTAGTGTGGTGATACATCCACCAAATCTTCTCTTCTTTATTATATTTTGTCAATATTCTACAAGCACAGAGCCCAAAAACCCCACTCTGTATAGGACAAGAGATCTGCGCACCTCACCAGATCCTCCTTCCCCGAGTTAGGTCACAGCACAAATCCTAGTTCTTACAATCACTTGCACTTATCTATGCAAGTCTTAACATACACTATGCACAAAGCCTTTGCAATCACATAGATAGAACTCTAGCACTTAGCATCTTCTCCTCTTTTCTTACATCGCCTAGCTATCTATTTATACATTACAAAATGGGCCTAAACATGGGTAAACCCATGGGCTGACATCCCATACCCGTTACATAAACCCTAATCCCAAAAATTTCCCTAAAAACGGGTCGAGTGTTGGCAAATATTGAACAAGCAACGAATGTGTATCGATGGTTGTTGTCATTGATGGCAACAGCGGAGCTGGTAGGATAAGAAGGATAAAACCCTTTAAGGATTCGAGGAGAATAAGCTCAGGAGGCATAGCGCTCTTTTACGGGCAAGGAGCACAGGAAAGAGACTGAGAGCCGTCGGATCTCACTCGGAAATCTCGACAGTTGTTGGATCGGGCAAAGCTGTGCAGATGTTAAGCGCAGGAGTTGGCGTACAGAAGAGAAGGAAGACAGAGATTCACAACCACAGGATCTCATTCAAATTTCCCGAAAGAACGAGGGTCGTCAGATTAGACAGAAGCTGCGAGGGATATATTCCATCGGGAAAAGCCAAGGTGAAATCCCAATTGAATCCAGACCGTCAAATCCAGAAAGGATCAGGACCGTTGATCATAGCTCTGTACAGATCGGGGTTCGGGACTTTGAAATGTCCAAATCACTCGTCAATGACAACCCCGAAATTGCGAAACGCGATATTGTGATTCAATCGCAACCATTAATTCAAGCAGAGATCGTGACCATCCACGTGTAGACAGGAGGCTTCATCGGAGAATCGGGATTCGGAGTTTCACGAGTCTTGTGAACAATGACAACGAAAACCCCGAAATCGCGATACGCGATTTCGCGATTTGATCGCTGCCATTAAATTAAGCAGGGATCTAGACCATTCATTTGTATGGACACGTGGCATCCAGGAGGCCTCATCGGCAATTCGGGGATCGGGAGTTCATAACACAAAGATCACAATGCATCAAGAACTCCGAAATCGCGAAATGCAATTTCATGAAGTGATCTCAACCGTTGGATAAGAATGAGATTTGGACCGTTGATCTTCGTTATCAGTTATTGGGGATTCGAGAGGTGAGAGACTCTCAACATCGAAAGTCTCAAAATCCCGAAGGGATCGGGACCGTCCATCTGAGGGACAGGTGTCGAAGATCAAGGAGCCTTCGGCATTTTTGGTTCATCGGGAGATCGGGGATCCCTTTGACAAGGGTTTTGTGCATTTCAAAATCACGATCCGTGAAATCCCGATAAGTGGGGTACATCTGTCAGCACTGCAGTGAAGGAGGACAGAGGATTAGTGGATGCCAGCTGTCGGAG
>JASDQU010011054.1:65789-76604 GCA_032191745.1 Picea mariana
TCGGTATCCACAATTTACAACTTTCTCTTACTTATAATTGCATTCAAGATTTCATATATTGAAACAAATAACCATAGATACACGATGCACAAAGATTTTACGTGGAAACCCAAAGGAGAGAAAACCACATAATTCTTTCTAATATATCAGGAGATTACCTTCACTGGAAGCACCAACTTCCAAGATTATCCAGTGCCAACTTGAAGGAGGCACCAACCTCTTGAATTTTCTAGCACCAACTAGAAGAAGGCCCCAACCCCCTAAATTTTCTAACACTAACTAGAAGGAGGCACCAACCCCCTTGCGAGCACCAACTCACACTGAAGACATCAATCTTCCTGTGCACCACCCAACCACCCCGATTTCAAAGTTTAATGTTGCAACTTCACCTTGGTGTTGTCTTCAAAATGATCTTAACAAAATTCAAGATTTACCAGAATAAACCTCTAAACAAAACTAACTTTAATAGATTTTGCAAGGTAGATCCCTTTCTTTGATCACTGAGAGAAGTATATTCTTTTACCCTTAATCAATACCTTTCATTTGCTTCCTTTTTCATCTTCGTTGGGATATGTTTATGCTTCTATCATCTTCGTTGGAACAATCCTCCTTAGATTCAGCCTCTATCACAACCTCAAAATTGCCTCAGATCCACCACATGAATGCCTCAGATTTACCTCAAAACTGCCTCAGATCAGCTTCAGAATAAACCTTGTTGCCTCAGAAAACTTTCCCTAGAACTGCCTCAGATCCACTTCAGTTCATTGCCTATTCTTTGCTGGAGTTCGCCCTTGGATCTGCCTCAGGTTCACCCTTTATCCCAACCTCAGATCCATCATAAAACTTCTTTAGATTCACACAAAACTCACCTTGATATTATGAAATGTTTTCCCTAAGTGATGATGAGAAATATTCTTTAGAACATGCCTAATTTTGCCTCAAATCTTCCCTTCAACTCTCATCATGTCGATTGCACACAATGAACTCCTGTGTATTGTTTTCTCAAGTGAGGGTCACACAAAAGATACTACAAGTACAATGATGCGTTGGACCCATCAGTTAGACGCATCCATATCAAAACATACTATGATATTTGTGAAGCCTTGACAAATCATGCAACAAGAGACTTCTTGCACAATCTAAGGAATGCACACCCCAAGTGGTGTCATACATGCGAAGAAAATAATCATTCCACTCATGAATGTTGGCTCAATGGAAAGAACAGACCAAATATTCACTTAGTATATCATACACATGTGGCCAACCAACATGTTGACCCAACAAATTAAAATGGATACAGAGGACGAGGTCGAGGTGGTTATCAAGGTCGAGGTAGAGGATGAGGAAATTTTGGGAGAAAGTTTGGTAGAGGACATGGAAGAGGACATTATTATTGCTTTAAATGTTGGAAAGATGATCATATAAGCCCATATTGTCCCATCAAAGACATAATTGATCTCAAGTTCTATAATACTTGTGGAGTAGGAGATCATTCCCTAGAGGATTGTCCTATTTTACTAGAAAAAATCATGAACAAAAGAAATGTAAATATTTTTCGTACAATGTCCAAACAAGAGATTCCGAATTCAAAGAACCTTCATGTGGTAACACGTTCAGGAGCTGCAAAAGATATTTATGCAGAACTAGCAAGTAAACAAAGGAGGGACCGACAAATATACCCCGATCCAGATGAACAGGACAAACTAATGGGGGAAGCGACACAAATTTTCAAACAACTCGACCAAGACAAAAAAAACAAGGGAGAACGTACAAACATTTATGATATGACGTTAGAAGAATTTCTACAGTTGCTAAAATAAAAGCAATCGATTAGTCATTTGATAGACCTACTGAGTATTCTACGAGAATATAAAGAAGACCAAAGATATGTTAAAAGTTTGCACTAGATATCTCAAGAAAGACATGCCAATGACTTTGAACCATAAGTCGACCTTGAAATCGATGGACACATGTTGGCACCAGGCTAAAGTAGAAAGAAGGAGGATCGTGAGAAAGAAAGCGTGTAGAAACAGAATTAAAAGATGGAAGGTAACACAACACGTGCACATGCAAGAAAGCATGCACAAGGAAAACGACAGCTGGAGGAAGAACATCATGCGTGCATGGGAGGAAGATCTAACGTCGGTAGGGTTAGGGTTTTGGTAATACAATGTAAACGACTGAAGAGCCCGATATATATAAATAGAGATACACAGGTATCATAGAGAGGTTGATTCGCTTTTGTATTAGTTCAGCTTTTGTAATAATCTATCGTAGCTAGATACAAGTTGTTATGTTATGTAATATGGTCATGGACCAATTTTGTAAGTTGTTGAGCTAAGAATAGAGGAGAGGAGGAAGATTCAAGGTTTAGATTGCAAGTTGTGGAGCCTGGTGCGATCTAGTTTTCCTCGTACAGATATTACCCATCAAAGGGAATTGTAAGCGCGCAACGCTGGAGATGCAGAACTATCATACTAAAAGAGCCAAGATCTAAATCTTTGTGGACGTAGCCTAGGAGGGGGTGAACCATGGTAATATCTGTGTAATGTGATGACTGCATGTATTTCTTTGCTTTATTTCAACATTTCATTGTTATTCTTAATAAAGGTGTTAATATATTATTATGGAATACGATTATGTTGTTTGGGATTTAAACTGTGAATAGAAGCGTGCACTCGTGAGGAATAAGTAGATTACATTCACTGATCATAGAATATGGCTTTGGTTAATAAAATCCTATCTCATACTCAATCCTAGGCTGTAAACACACGAGTCTTACAACCACCCATTTAAAGCTATTTCAGGTGAGACTGTGCAGTGCATTCTGTGTACTGTGTTGCTTTTTGGTTTACCAAGAGGATCGATAGTTTTAGAAGCTTTGTTGGAAGCCCGAAAGACATGAACCCTGGGTCAATAACTCAGACAATAGAAGAGAGCAGTTAAAAAACCAACAAATGGTTCCGTTGTCGTGTTAGAAGGAACAAGAGAGGACTGAGTAGATGAGATAGATTGCACGAGAAAAGAACGAGCAAAACAAGAAGACCAATGAGCCATTAGAAGGGAATGTTGAGATCGTTGAACCCCACGAAAGAAGAAATCAAAGGTTGGTTGAGAACCAAAGAGCTATAGTTTGCCCAGAAAGACAATAGAAACCCTAGACTCACACCTCGCAAATACCTGGATAAATACGTGTTTACTGATTTAACAAAGTCATTTTCTATGATTTTCCGCATCTACTACAAGAGTGGATACTAAGGTTGAAGGATAACCATGCGACGAACCGGGTTCAAAAACTAGAGTGGACCCCAATACAGATTGAGCAGTTACATCAGGTGAGCAACAAATTCACCCACGCAGTAGACTTTTGGCTTGATAGTATTGTGGTAGGCTTCATCACCGAATTTGCAGTTGACACAGCGAAGTCATACAGTGCAGCAGAGAAAGAATTTCTACGTGGACCTCGAGGAAGGTACATTCAATCCTTGTATACTTCTATTAAGATACTACTATATAACAAAGGTGTAATGACAATGGAATCAGACAGCTAAACTTCCCTGCGTGCATGGGGGAAGGGGGGGAAACACTGACGAGAGAGGATAAATGGAAGGAGGTCAGGATAAAGGCAAGAAGGAGGAGGAACCCTTGGACCCAATCATGATGGATGACGACCAACTCAAGTGGATCTTGGCGTCATCAGGAATGAAGCGTAGCGGATTACCCTACCAATATAAGGTGAATACCAAGAAGAGAGCCATAGCCGTGAGGGAGGGATTGGCAAGCAATGAGGAAGAGGTAGAGGATCTCCGGGCTGTGGAGCAGATTGAGGAAATCCTACGTGCAACATATGAGAGGAAGACGAGAGGCCCAAGAATGGGAGGAGAAGGAAACCATCCTATCCATATTAATGTCAGTGTGGAACCCATGAACCCATGTGTGACTAATACACCAAAGAGAACACCACCATTTAGACAACTGAAGTTTGGAGGAAGTCCGACAGCAAGAAGTACATATACACTAGGAGAAACAACTGGAGGAACCAGCCTCGACAACACTAGTCAAGTATCTACACCGCGTGCAGGAGGTAGTAGTTCAGTATTCAGAATGGCAGGACACGATGCCACTATCAGATTACCAGAATTTTGAGGAGAAGCAGCAGAAGACCCTAAGAAGCATTTGTTCATTTATGCAAATATCTGGGAAGCAAAACAGATCATTGATGAAGATACCAAATTCGTGTATCTAGCGATTACGCTAAGAGACCGTGCACTAGATTGGTACATGAGTCTAGAGACAAACAGTGCCCCTAGGATGACAAGGACACTGGACAACATTAAGAAATGATTGACAAACGAGTTCCAGAAGCCGAGCTCAGAGGATCAGTACATGAATGAGATGATTGAAATAAGACAGAAACCAGGAGAATCGGTATGGGAGATTGATCAGAGATTCAAGCGACTGAAGGGAAAACTAAAATACCTTATGAATGAGATGCAACATTGGCACCTGTTCGTCAACTCACTACTCCCACACTTAAAATATCCCTTATGACAACAGAAATTTCAAACACAGGCAGAGGCTCTGCAGGCAGCCTTGTAACTGGAAGAGAACCAATACCAGCAAACGAACCCATCTATTGAGGAATTGAAGGAGGATTTGAAGAATCTAACATTTCAGCTAAACCAAAATAAGAACAAGGACAAACAAGAAGTCGTTTGGTGCACCACATGCAGGATGGAAGGACACCACAAGAACGAATGCCCAACATTTGCGCAGTATATGGAAACAGGTATGCCAAATCCGCTACCAAAGGGAGGGTTATGGTGCGAAATATGAAAGAAACCGGGTCACGACCCTTATCACTGCACAATGATGCAGAAATACCAGACAGTTCTAAAGAATTCATATTGCACCTTTTGCAAGTAAGTAGGCCACGACGAAAAATATTGCAGAACTATGGAGCTAATGTGGGAAAGAACATCAAATGCATACAGGGTACATGTTGAAATGATGACTGGGCAAGAAACGCCACAATTCAATCAAACCCCAGCTCCATACAACACTGTGCAACAACCATACAATAACGTGTAGCCGCAATACAACCCGACACAACCCCAGTACAATACCGTGCAGTATAATCAAGCACCACAGTATAACGCATTGAGAGGTGACCGAGCAGGCTACCGAGGAGGAAGACGAGCCAGAGGAGGTTTCAGACGTGGTAGAGGACTAGTCACATGTCACAATTGTCAACAACCAGGACATTATGCATGATAATGTCCACTCCCACCCACAACATGTATGTATTGTCACGCATTGGACCACGATACAGAGGAATGTCCGACACTACTAGTAAATATCCAGGAAAAGAGGAACCAGAACAATCAGAATGTCTAGTGGATTCCAACCGAAGCCAAGGATTAGGGAAGAAATGTCAATATAGTCACTCGTGGAGGAACGAAAATAGGAAGTGATGTAGTTCGACAGGAACCAGCACAGAACAAATGGATAAAGAAGAACATTGAACCACGAAAGCAGTTCGATGCGCCGAAAGAAAAGGAGACTTTTAAGGAAGCCAGACAAGAATTTCAGAAGAAGGACACAACGTCGAATTCAACTACGCAACTAGCCAAGGAAGCCCCAAAATATGAGATGCCGCCATCACTGGATCATACCAATGGAATACAACCCAAGGGACAAGTAAGTACAATCAAAGGATTTTTGCAATCATGCGTAAAAGTCTTAAGTGATCCTTCATCTGTGAAAATATTGCAAAACCTACTAGATAAATGTAGCAGCGAGACGAAAGAAAAACTAGAACCAAAAACTATCAATCACCTACACACCAGAAGAAGAACAAGTAGGGAATTCAAACTAAATGCTAACATTGGGGATTTCAATATGGGAGACATTATACTAGACCTAAGATCCGAAGTGAATGTGCTACCCAAGAAGACCTGGAAATGCATGGGAGAGCCAACACTGGGATATTCAAATGTCCAATTAAAAATAGCAAACCAACATAGAGTTCTACCAATAGGTAGACTGAAAGGAGTAACAGTAGACCTTGATGGAGTGCGCACAAAAGTAGACTTTGGAGTCATTTAAATAGTGAAAGACACAACACCTTACCCGACACTACTTGGTTTCGATTGGGAGTTTGAAAACCAGGACATAATCAATTTGAAAACCAAGAAAATGACATTTGAATCCAGAGAATATAGGGTCATAGCACCACTAGATCCATCGGAAGAGGAGAGATTTGTAGAACCCACTTTCCTAGACTTAGAGGAGATCGACCAGTTGTACAGAACAGATGCGCATGATGAGGATTATGTAAACCCAACTATAGATGGGGTACTCAATTGGCAGAGAATTACTTCATGCGCAACAAACTCAGATACCAGGTTAGATAACTCGCAGCAGAGACTACACGAAGTATCCACGTGAAGGTGTGCAAGAATAGACTGGGCAGTAAGATGGGTAGGCACAAAAATCAGAGAACCACCCAGCTTTCATGGGCTAAATGATTTGGAAACATTCTTGACACAATACGAAGATGAAGCATTAGAGAACCAACAACTATCAACACTTGACTTAACACTCAAGGCCACACCCGCAAGATGGTGGAGTGCACATAAAGAGACCATCACAAACTGGTATCAATGTAAGCGCTTACTGCGCATAAGGTTCGACGCAGTACAAGAATACAACAAACATAAGCAATACCAAGGACAAGAGGCACCAGCGAAATAATTGGTGAAGTTCAAAACGCTGTGGAAAATGACGCCACTAGAGGAATGGCCTCATCACTTCATACATACTTTAGAGGGCATACCAACAAACTGGTACACATACCAGGAATTTTGCAAAGGAACTACAACATGGAGGACGTTGCAACATAACTTCACAATCACTTTCTTATTCGAGCATGAGAACCCCAACATATACACAACTCTCAAACTAATCAGAGGAGTAATATTCAACAAAGAACCGGAAATAGAATTTATCACAGAAGATAAACAATTAAATAAATAGACACTCAACGAACTACTGTCATGTTATCATGTATGATCGAGCACCAAATGAAGATGACCCACACAATATTCAGATCAAAGAAGTAGAAGGCAAAAGAGATGTGGAAGGACCACCTATAGAATCAGAATTTATTTCCGCGCCAATCAAGGTAAAGAAGGTTAACATAGAAACAACTGAGCAACCCAAAATGGCCAACATTGGAGACTACTGGGATGAGCAAATAGTAGAAAGCATCACATAATTGTTGCGCAAATATAGCGACCTTTTTCCCACAACATTTACAGAGATGAAGGGTATAGAAGGAGAACTGAGAGAGGTGAATATACCACTCAGACCTAAAGTGAGACCTATGAGACAGCGACCCTATAGACTGAACCCCATATATAAACAAAAAGTTAAAGATGAGATTGATAGGATGCTCAAAGCCGACCTCATTGAACCAGTTGAAGAATCAGAATGGATAAGCCTGATGGTAGTACATGAAAAGAAACAAGGAAGAAGGATCAGGATATGTGTCGACTTGAGGAAGTTGAACAATGCATGCCTACATGACCCATTCCCTACACCATTCACGGATGAAGTGCTAGAGAATGTGAGGGCACATGAAGCTTACTCATTTATTGATGGATTCTCAGGCTACCATCAGATTAATATAGCACAGGAGGATAGACACAAGACCACGTTTGTGATGGAATGGGGATATTATCAGTACACCTTCATGTCATTCGGACTGAAGAATGCACCCGCAATATTCTCCAGAGTAGTCATCGCAACATTTAAGGAATTCATCCATGAGTGCCTTGAAGTATACCTGGATGATTGGACAGTTTACAGTCTATTGAAAAACCATGTGGAAGTTTTACGACTAATGTTATAACGATGCAGACAGTGCCATATATCATTGAATATAAAGAAATGCATATTTGGAACACCATTTGGGATACTATTGGGCCACATAGTATGAAAACAAGGCTTGTTAGTGGATCCTGCCAAGATCTTCGTCATTGTTAACTTACTAACACCAAAAACAGTCCGACAGTTAAGAGAAACCTTAGGGCACACCAGATACTATAGGAAATTCATCAAAGGATATGTGCAGATCACAACACGAATAGAGAAACAGTTAAGGAAGGATACCAAATACCAATGGAATGATGAGTGTTAACACAGTTTAGATACCCTAAAGGAAAAGATGGTTACTGCACCGATATTAGTATTCCCAGACTGGGAAAAGACATTCCATGTGCATGTAGATGCATCATCGATAGCACTTGGAGTTATCTTATCACAGTCAGGTGTGGGAGACTTGGATCATCCGATAGCATTCGTAAGCAGAAAACTATCCAAATCAAAACAAAATTATAACACGACAAAAAGAGAAGGCCTAGCCATGGTCTATGCATTGCAGAAGTTCAAACATTACCTATTGGGGAAACACTTTAAGATGTTTACAGATCACTCATCCTTGAAATACCTAGTCAACAAGCCAGTGTTGGGGGAGAGAATCTGTCGATGGTTACTGCCATTTCAATAATTTGATTTTGAAGTAATAGTTAAACCAGGAAAATTGAATGCAGGACCTAACCACCTGTCAAGGGTCACAAATGGAGAAGAAACTACGAATCTAGAAGACACATTTTCGGATACAAATTTATTCTCGGTACAGATTGATGATGACTACTTCGTAGAGATCATCTATTACTTAAGCACAGGTACTGCGCCGCAAGAATATACCACCGCATAGAAGAAGAACATAGTAGTCTGTGCATCTGACTATCAACTGCTTGTAGGACATCTATACAAGATGGGCGAAGATAGCATTTTATGAAGGTACGTGATAGAGCACAAATAACCAAGAATTTTAGCAAAAGCCCATGAGGGAATCGTAGGAGGACATTATGCAGGAAAATCAACCGCGCAGAAGGTATTACCCGCAGGACTATGGTGGTCAACAATTCACAAAGACTCGAAAGAATACTGTCATGGATGTGATGTCTGTCAAAGGGTAAGCAAACCCAACAGAAGGGACGAGATGCCACTACAACCAAAAGTAACATTACAGGCATTTGATAAATGGGCAATAGACTTTGTGGGACCCATTAACCCACCAGACAAAAGGACAAGGGCAAGATACATCATCACCACGACGAAATACCTAACAAGATGGAAGAAATCCGCACCAGAAAAAGATTGCAGCGCAGAGACAGCTACACACTTCTTGTTTGAACAAGTAATCACCAGATTTGGGTGCCCAAGAGTTTTGATGAGCGAACAAGGCACGCACTTCAAAAACAACACCATCCATGCAATGATCGAAGAGTTTGAAGTTCATCACCAGAAGAGTACACCATATCACCCACAGGAAAAATGGCACAGTAGAAGCCTTCAACAAAATTCTCGAGAACGCAATAACAAAGATCTGTAACGTCAAAAAAGACGACTGGGACCTCAAAGTACTGGCAGTATTATGGGCGTATAGGACTACATGAAAAAAGTTGACAGGGCACACACCATGCAAACTAGTCTATGGCCAAGAAGCAATAGTGCCATTAGAATTTTTAGTACCTAGCTTAGGCGTAGCGGGTATCACACAAATGACATAACGGGGTGTAGTACAAGAAAGAATGAATCAGTTATTGTCAATGGAGGAAGACCGAATACTGACAGGATTCCATCAACAAGTGCAAAAATCCAGAGACAAAGCTTGGCATGATCGACACATCAAGAAGAAGACATTCAAGGAAGGAGATCTAGTATTTCTCTATGACAACAAATCATTTCAGCACCCGGGGAAGCTTAGAATGCATTGGCTAGGAACATACGAGGTACAATCTATAACAGACAGAAGAGATGTACAGTTAAGAGATTTAGCAGGCACAGACCTGAGAGGAATGATCAACGGGAGCCGACTGAAGCTGTACAAGGATAGTCGACCACCCACCGCGCAATAAAAAAAAAAGGAGAACAAAAAGGAAACCAGACTAAAAAGCACGTAGCACGCTAGAGAGAGAAAGGCCACATGATGTTCCAAACATAAATTCAACAAAGGCAAGGACAATGGTTACATACCAAAGAAAAATGAGCGGGAAATGAAAATTCGGCAAAATTAGTATGACAGGACAACACTAAGAGGAATTAAAGAACGACAAGGACCGAGGGAACATCACATTAAAAACGCCAACTGGAGACAACAAAGAAAACGTAATGGAAAGTACGAAACTGCCACAGATGCATTGAACCCACAGTTATGGTGCATTAATCACATCATGGAGGAAGCGTCCTTGGCAAGCTTCATGACAAGCCCATACAATACGTGAGCATGGGAGAAACTAGTCTATTCGTGAAAGGAGAACAAAGAGAGAGAAATAGTAGCCAGAACGAACTGAGCGAGACCATAGAGCTCACCAAATTCATTCAAATTAGTAAACGTTCGAAAATCACCACTATGGCACCACCGAAGCCAGCAGAACCAGGCCAGACAACCAGACCGACCAGGGTTCAAACTAGGTCACGAGGACCGCTGGAAGAAAACGAGCAAAAACAGTCGGATATCATCGATATCGATGAGATTCCATCCACAGAGGTGATACCAGTGAACCCTACACCGATACTGGAAGAGATTCAACAACCACAAGTAGAGACCATGAAAGAGGATACGCCAGCAGTGGCACAGGAGCCTCAGAACGAGGAAGCAGAAACCCAACGGGAAGTGCAACCAGAAAGAATTGAAACAACTATGGAAGTTAACAGAATGAAATAGAATCTAGGCACAACAGT
>JASDQU010011054.1:76763-116190 GCA_032191745.1 Picea mariana
TCGGTATCCACAATTTACAACTTTCTCTTACTTATAATTGCATTCAAGATTTCATATATTGAAACAAATAACCATAGATACACGATGCACAAAGATTTTACGTGGAAACCCAAAGGAGAGAAAACCACATAATTCTTTCTAATATATCAGGAGATTACCTTCACTGGAAGCACCAACTTCCAAGATTATCCAGTGCCAACTTGAAGGAGGCACCAACCTCTTGAATTTTCTAGCACCAACTAGAAGAAGGCCCCAACCCCCTAAATTTTCTAACACTAACTAGAAGGAGGCACCAACCCCCTTGCGAGCACCAACTCACACTGAAGACATCAATCTTCCTGTGCACCACCCAACCACCCCGATTTCAAAGTTTAATGTTGCAACTTCACCTTGGTGTTGTCTTCAAAATGATCTTAACAAAATTCAAGATTTACCAGAATAAACCTCTAAACAAAACTAACTTTAATAGATTTTGCAAGGTAGATCCCTTTCTTTGATCACTGAGAGAAGTATATTCTTTTACCCTTAATCAATACCTTTCATTTGCTTCCTTTTTCATCTTCGTTGGGACATGTTTATGCTTCTATCATCTTCGCTGGAACAATCCTCCTTAGATTCGGCCTCTATCACAACCTCAAAATTGCCTCAAATCCACCACATGAATGCCTCAGATTTACCTCAAACTTGCCTCAGATCAGCTTCAGAATAAACCTTGTTGCCTCAGAAAACTTTCCCTAGAACTGCCTCAGATCCACTTCAGTTCACTGCCTATTCTCTGTTGGAGTTCTCCCTTGGATCTACCTCAGGTTCACCCTTTATCCCAACCTCAGATCCATCATAAAACTTCTTTAGATTCACACAAAACTCACCTTGATATTATGAAATGTTTTCCCTAAGTGATGATGAGAAATATTCTTTAGAACATGCCTAATTTTGCCTGAAATCTTCCCTTCAACTCTCATCATGTCGATTGCACACAATGAACTCCGGTGTATTGTTTTCTCAAGTGAGGGTCACACAAAAGATACTACAAGTACAATGATGTGTTGGACCCATCAGTTAGACGCATCCAGATCAAAACATACTATGATATTTGTGAAGCCTTGACATATCATGCAACAAGAGACTTCCTGCACAATCTAAGGAATGCACACCCCAAGTGGTGTCATACATGCAAAGAAAATAATGATTCCACTCATGAATGTTGGCTCAATGGAAAGAACAGACCAAATATTCACTTAGTATATCATACACATGTGGCCAACCAATATGTTGACCAAGCAAATTAAAATGGATACAGAGGATGAGGTCGAGGTAGAGGATGAGGAAATTTTGGGAGAAAGTTTGGTAGAGGACATGGAAGAGGACATTATTATTGATTTAAATGTTGGAAAGATGATCATATAAGCCCATATTGTCCCATCAAAGACATAATTGATCTCAATTTCTATAATATTTGTGGAGTAGGAGATCATTCCCTAGAGGATTGTCCTATTTTACTAGAAAAAATCATGAACAAAAGAAATGTAAATATTTTTCATACAATGTCCAAACAAGAGATTCCAAATTCAAAGAACCTTCATGTGGTAACACGTTCAGGAGCTGCAAAAGATATTTATCCAGAACTAGCAAGTAAACAAAGGAGGGACCGACAAATATACCCCGATCCAGATGAACAGGACAAACTAATGTGGGAAGCGACACAAATTTTCAAACAACTCGACCAAGACAAAAAAAACAAGGAAGAACGTACAAACATTTATGATATGACGTTAGAAGAATTTCTACAATTGCTAAAATAAAAGGAATCGATTAGTCGTTTGATAGACCTACTGAGTATTCTACAAGAATATAAAGAAGACTAAAGATATGTTAAAAGTTTATGCCAGATATCTCAAGAAAGACACACCAATGACTTTGAACCATAATTCGACCTTGAAATCGATGGACACATGTTGGCACCATGCTGAAGTAGAAAGAAGGAGGATCGTGAGAAAGAAAGCGTGTAGAAACAGAAGTAAAAGATGGAAGGTAACACAGCACGTGCACATGCAAGAAAGCATGCACAAGGAAAACGACAGCTGGAGGAAGAACATCATGCGTGCATGGGAGGAAGACCTAACGTCGGTAGGGTTAGGGTTTTGGTAATACAATGTAAATGGATGAAGAGCCCGATATATATAAATAGAGATACATAGGTATCATAGACAGGTTGATTCGCTTTTGTATTAGTTCAGCTTTTGTAATACTCTATCGTAGCTAGATACAAGTTGTTGTGCTATGTAATATGGTCATGGACCAATTTTGTAAGTTGTTGAGCTAAGAATAGAGGAGAGGAGGAAGATTCAAGGTTTAGATTGCAAGCTGTGGAGCCTGGTGCGATCTAGTTTTCCTCGTACAGATATTACCCATCAAAGGGAATTGTAAGCACGCAACGCTGGAGATGCAAAACTATCATACTAAAAGAGCCAAGATCTAAATCTTTGTGGACGTAGCCTAGGAGGGGGTGAACCATGGTAATATCTGTGTAATGTGATGACTGCATGTATCTCTTTTCTTTATTTCAACATTTCATTGTTATTCTTAATAAAGGTGTTAATATATTATTATGGAATACGATTATGTTGTTTGGGATTTAAACTGTGAAATAGAAGCGTGCACCCGTGAGGAATAAGTAGATTACATTCACTGATCGTAGCGCATGGCTCTGGTTAATAAAACCCTATCTCATACTCAATCCTAGGCTGTAAACACATGAGTCTTACAACCACCCATTTAAAGCTATCTCAGGTGAGACTGTGCAATACATTTTTTGTACTGTGTTGCTTTTTGGTTTACCAAGAGGACCGATAGTTTTAGAAGCTTTGTTGGAAGCCCGAAAGACATGAACCCTGGGTCAATAACTCAGATAGTAGAAGAGAGCAGTTAAAAAACCAACAAATGGTTCCGTTGTCGTGTTAGAAGGAACAAGAGAGAGGACCGAGTAGATGAGATAGATTGCATGAGAAAAGAACGAGCGAAACAAGAAGACCAATGAGCCATTAGAAGGGAATGTTGAGACTGTTGAACCCCACGAAAGAAGAAATCAAAGGTTGGTTGAGAACCAAAGAGCTATAGTTTGCCCAGAAAGACAATAGAAACCCTAGACTCACACCTCGCAAATACCTGGATAAATACATGTTTACTGATTTAACGAAGTCTTTTTGTATGATTTTCCGCATCTACTACAAGAGTGGATACTAAGGTTGAAGCATAACCACGCGACGAACCGGGTTCAAAAACTAGAGTGGACCCCAATACAGATTGAGCAGTTACATCAGGTGAGCAACAAATTCACCTGCGCAGTAGAATTTTGGCTTGATAGTATTGTGGCAGGCTTCATCACCGAATTTGCAGTCGACACAGCGAAGTCATACAGTGCAGCAGAGAAAGAATTTCTATGTGGACCTCAAGGAAGGTACATTCAATCCTTGTATACTTCTATTAAGATACTACTATATAACAAAGGTGTAATGACAATGAAATCAGACAGCTAAACTTCCCTGCGTGCATGGGGGAAGGGGGGGAAACACTGACGAGAGAGGATAAATGGAAGGAGGTCAGGATAAAGGCAAGAAGGAGGAGGAACCCTTGGACCCAATCATGATGGATGACGACCAACTCAAGTGGATCTTGGCGTCATCAGGAATGAAGCGTAGCGGATTACCCTACCAATATAAGGTGAATACCAAGAAGAGAGCCGTAGCCATGAGGGAGGGATTGGCAAGCGATGAAGAAGAGGTAGAGGATCTCCGGGCTGTGGAGCAGATTGAGGAAATCCTACGTGCAACATATGAGAGGAAGACGAGAGGCCCAAGAATGGGAGGAGAAGGAAACCATCCTATCCATATTAATGTCAGTGTGGAACCCATGAACCCATGTGCGACTAATACACCAAAGAGAACACCACCATTTAGACAACCGAAGTTTGGAGGAAGTCCGACAGCAAGAAGTACATATACACTAGGAGAAACAACTGGAGGAACTAGCCTCAACAACACTAGTCAAGTATCTACACCGCATGCAGGAGGTAGTAGTTCAGTATTCAGAATGGCAGGACACGATGCCACTATCAGATTACCAGAATTTTGAGGAGAAGCAGCAGAAGACCCTGAGAAGCATTTGTTCATTTGTGCAAATATCTGGGAAGAAAAACAGATCATTGATGAAGATACCAAATTCATGTATCTAGCGATTACGCTAAGAGACCGTGCACTAGATTGGTACATGAGTCTAGAGACGAACAGTGCCCCTAGGACAACAAGGACACTTGACAACATTAAGAAATGATTGACAAATGAGTTCCAGAAGCCGAGCTCAGAGGATCAGTACATGAATGAGATGATTGAAATAAGACAGAAACCATGAGAATCAGTATGGGAGATTGATCAGAGATTCAAGCGACTGAAGGGAAAACCAAAATACCTTATGAATGAGATGCAACATTGGCACCTATTCGTCAACTCACTATTCCCACACTTAAAATATCCCTTACGACAACAGAAATTTCAAACATAGGCAGAGGCTCTGCAGGCAGCCTTGCAACTGGAAGAGAACCAATACTGATAGACGAACCCATCTATTGAGGAATTGAAGGAGGATTTGAAGAATCTAACATTTCAGCTGAACCAAAATAAGAACAAGGACAAACAAGAAGTCGTTTGGTGCACCACATGAAGGATGGAAGGACACCACAAGAACGAATGCCCAACATTTGCGCAGTATATAGAAACAGGTATGCCAAATCCGCTACCACAGGGAGGGTTATGGTGCGAAATATGAAAGAAACCGGGTCACGACCCTTATCACTGCACAATGGTGCAGAAATACCAAACAGTTCTAAAGAATTCATATTGCACCTTTTGTAAGTAAGGAGGCCGTGACGAAAAATATTGCAGAACTATGGAGCTAATGTGGGAAAGAACATCAAATGCATACAGTGTACATGCCGAAATGATGACTGGGCAAGAAACGCCACAATTCAATCAAACCCCAGCTCCATACAACACTGCGCAACAACCATACAATAACGTGTAGCCGCAATACAACCCGACACAGCCCCAGTACAATACCATGCAGTATAATCAAGCACCACAGTATAACGCGTCGAGAGGTGACCGAGCAGGCTATCGAGGAGGAAGACGAGCCAGAGGAGGTTTCAGACATGGTAGAGGACTAGTCACATGTCACAATTGTCAACAACCAGGACATTATGCATGAGAATGTCCACTCCCACCCACAACATGTATGTATTGTCACGCATCGGACCACGATACAGAGGAATGTCCGAAACTACTAGTAAATATTCAGGTAAAGAGGAACCAGAACAATCAGAATGTCTAGTGGATTCCAACCGAAGCCAGGGATTAGGGAAAAAATATCAATATAGTCACTCGTGGAGGAACGAAAATAGGAAGTGATGTAGTTCGACAGGAACCAGCACAGAACAAATGGATAAAGAAGAACATTGAACCACGAAAGCAATTCGATGCGCCGAAAGAAAAGGAAACTTTTAAGGAAGCCAAACAAGAATTTCAGAAGAAGGACACAACGTCGAATATGAGGTGCCCCAAAATATGAGGTGTCGCCATCACTGGATCATACCAATGGAATACAACCCAAGGGACAAGTAATTACAATCAAAGGATTTTTGCAATCATGCGTAAAAGTATTAAGTGATCCTTCATCTGTGAAAATATTGCAAAGCCTACTAGATAAATGGAGCAGCAAGACGAAAGAAAAACTAGAACAAAAAACTATCAATCACCTACACACCAAAAGAAGAACAAGTAGGGAATTCAAACTAAATGCTAACATTGGTGATTTCAATATGGGAGACATTATACTAGACCTAAGATCCAAAGTGAATGTGCTACCCAAGAAGACCTGGAAATGCATGGGAGAGCCAACACTGGGATATTCAAATGTCCAATTAAAAATAGCAAACCAACATAGAGTCCTACCAATAGGTAGACTGAAAGGAGTAACAGTAGACCTTGATGGAGTCCGCACAAAAGTAGACTTTGGAGTCATTTAAATAGTGAAAGACACAACACCTTACCCGACACTACTTGGTCTCGATTGGGAGTTTGACAACCAGGACATAATCAATTTGAAAACCAAGAAAATGACATTTGAATCCAGAGAATATAGGGTCATAGCACCACTAGATCCATCGGAAGAGGAGAGATTTGTAGAACCCACTTTCCTAGACTTAGAGGAGATCGACCAGTTGTACAGAACAACTTCGCGCGATGAGGATTACATAAACCCAACTATAGATGGGGTACTCAGTTGGTAGAGAATTACTTCATGTGCAACAGACTCAGATACCAGGTTAGATAACTGGCAACAGAGACTACACGAAGTATCCACGTGAAGGTGTGCAAGAATAGACCGGGCAGTAAGATGGGTAGGCACAAAAATCATAGAACCACCCAGTTTTCATGGGCTAAATGATTTGGAAACATTCTTGACACAATACGAAGATGAAGCATTAGAGAACCAGCGACTATCAACACTTGACTTAACACTCAAGGCCACACCCGCAAGATGGTGGAGTGCACATAAAGAGACCATCACAAACTGGTATCAATGTAAGCGCTTACTGCGCATAAGGTTCGACGCAGTACAAGAATACAACAAACATAAGCAATACCAAGGACAAGAGGCACCAGCGAAATAATTGGTGAAGTTCAAAATGCTGTGGAAAATGATGCCACCAGAGGAATGGCCTCATCACTTCATACATACTTTAGAGGGCATACCAACAAACTGGTACACATACCAGGAATTTTGCAAAGGAACTACAACATGGAGGATGTTGCAACATAACTTCACAATCACTTTCTCATTCGAGCATGAGAACCCCAACATAGACACAACTCTCAAACTAATCAGAGGAGTAATATTCATCAAAGAACCAGAAATAGAATTTATCACAGAAGATAAACAATGAAATAAATAGACAGTCAAGGAACTACTGTCATGTTATCATGTATGATCAAGCACTAGATGAAGACGACCCACACGATATTCAGATCAAAGAAGTAGAAGGCGAAAGAGATGTGGAAGGACCACCCATAGAATCAGAAGTCATTTCCATGCCAATCAAGGTAAAGAAGGTTAACATCAGAACAACTGAGCAACCCAAAATGGCCAACATTGGAGACTACTGGGATGAGCAAATAGTAGAAAGCATCACATAATTGTTGCACAAATATAGCGACCTTTTTCCCACAACATTTACAGATATGAAGGGTATAGAAGGAGAACTGAGAGAGGTGAATATACCACTCAGACCTAAAGTGAGACCTATGAGACAACGACCCTATAGACTGAACCCCATATATAAACAAAAAGTTAAAGATGAGATTGATAGGATGCTCAAAGCCGACCTCATTGAACCAGTTGAAGAATCAGAATGGATAAGCCCGATGGTAGTACATGAAAAAAAACAAGGAAGAATGATTAGGATATGTGTCGACTTGAGGAAGTTGAACAATGCATGCCTACATGACCCATTCCCTACACCATTCACGGATGAAGTGTTAGAGAATGTGAGGGGACATGAAGCTTACTCATTTATTGATGGATTCTTAGGCTACCATTAGATTAATATAGCACAGGAGGATAGACACAAGACCACGTTTGCGATGGAATGGGGATCTTATCAGTACACCTTCATGTCGTTCGGACTGAATAATGCACCCGCAATATTCTCCAGAGTAGTCATCGCAACATTTAAGGAATTCATCCATGAGTGCCTCAAAGTATACCTGGATGATTGGACAGTTTACAGTCTATTGAAAAACCATGTGGAAGTTTTACGACTAATGTTATAACGATGCAGACAGTGCCAGATATCATTGAATATAAAGAAATGCATATTTGGAACACCATTTGGGATACTATTGGGCCACATAGTATGAAAAAAAGGCTTGTTAGTGGATCCGTCCAAGATCGTCATCATTGTTAACTTACTAGCACCAAAAACAGTCCGACAGTTAAGAGCAACCTTAGGGAACACCAGATACTATAGGAAATTCATCAAAGGATATGTGCAGATCACAACACCAATAGAGAAACAATTAAGGAAGGATACCAAATACCAATGGAATGACGAGTGTTAACACAGTTTGGATACCCTGAAGGAAAAGATGGTTACTGCACCGATATTAGTATTCCCAGACTGGGAAAAGACATTCCATGTGCATGTAGATGCATCATCGATAGCACTTGGAGTTATCTTAGTGCAGTCAGGTGTGGGAGACTTGGATCATCCGATAGCATTTGTAAGCAGAAAACTATCCGAATCAAAACAAAATTATAACACGACAAAAAGAGAAGGCCTAGCCATGGTCTATGCATTGCAGAAGTTCAAACATTACCTATTGGGGAAACACTTTAAGATGTTTACAGATCACTCAGCCTTGAAATACCTAGTCAACAAGCCAGTGTTGGGGGGGATAATCTGTTGATGGTTACTGCCATTTCAATAATTTAATTTTGAAGTAATAGTTAAACCAGGAAAATTGAATGCAGGACCTGACCACCTGTCAAGGGTCACAAATGGAGAAGAAACTACGAATCTAGAAGACACATTTCCGGATACACATTTATTATCAATACAGATTGATGATGACTACTTCGTAGAGATCATCCAGTACTTAAGCACAGGTACAGCGCCGCAAGAATATACCACCGTGTAGAAGAAGAACCTGGTAGTCTGTGCATCTGACTATCAACTGCTCGCAGGACATCTATACAAGATGGGCGGAGATAGCATTTTATGAATGTACGTGCTAGAGCATGAATGACCAAGAATTTTAGCAGAAGCCCACAAGGGAATCGTAGGAGGACATTATGCAGGAAAATCAACCGTGCAGAAGGTATTACCATCAGGACTATGGTGGTCAACGATTCACAAAGCCTCAAAAGAATACTTTCATGGATGTGATGTCTGTCAAAGGGTAGGCAAACCCAACAGAAGGGACGAGATGCCACTACAACCACAAGTAACATTACAAGCATTTGATAAATGGGCAATAGAATTTGTGGGACCCATTAACCCACCAGACAAAAGGACAGGGGCAAGATACATCATCACCATGACGAAATACCTAACAAGATGGAAGAAATCCTCACCAGTAAAAGATTGCAGTGCAGAGACAACTACACACTTCTTGTTTGAACAAGTAATCACCAGATTTGGGTGCCTAAGAGTTTTGATGAGTGACCAAGGCACGCACTTCATAAACAACACCATCCGTGCAATGATCGAAGAGTTTGAAGTTCATCACCAGAAGAGTACACCATATCACCCACAGGAAAAATGGCACAGTAGAAGCCTTCAACAAAATTCTCAAGAACTCAATAACAAAGATCTGTAATGTCAAAAAGACGACTGGGGCCTCAAACTACTATCAGTATTATGGGCATATAGGACTACATGCAAAAAGTTGACAGGGCACACACCATGCAAACTAGTCTATGGACAAGAAGCAATAGTGCCATTAGAATTTTTAGTACCTAGCTTACGCGTAGCAGGTATCACACAAATGACATAACGGGGTGCAGTACAAGAAAGAATGAATCAGTTATTATCAATGGAGGAAGACCGAATACTGATAGGATTCCATCAACAAGTGAAAAAATCCAGAGACAAAGCTTGGCATGATCAACACATCAAGAAGAACACATTCAAGGAAGGAGATCTGGTATTTCTCTATGACAGCAAATCATTTCAGCACCCAGGGAAGATTAGAATGCATTGGCTAGGACCATACGAGGTACAATCTATAACAGATGGAAGAGATGTACAGTTAAGAGATTTAGCAGGCACAGACCTGAGAGGAATGATCAACGAGAGCCGACTGAAGCTGTACAAGGATAGTCGACCACCCACCGCGCAATAAAAAAAAAAGGATAACAAAAAGGAAACCAGCCTAAAAAGCACATAGCACACCAGAGAGAGAAAGGCCACATGACGTTCCAAACATAAATTCAACAAAGTCAAGGACAATGGTTACATACCAAAAAAAAACGAGCGGGAAATGAAAATTCGGCAAAATTAGTATGACAGGACAACACTAAGAGGAATTAAAGAATGACAAGGACCGAGGGAACATCACATTAAACACGCCAACTGGAGACAACAAAGAAAACGTAATGGCAAGTACGAAACCACCACAGATGCATTGAACCCATAGTTATGGTGCATTAATCACATCATGGAGGAAGCGTCCTTGGCAAGCTTCATGACAAGCCCATACAATACGTGAGCATGGGAGAAACTGGTCTATTCGTGAAAGGAGAACAAAGAGAGAGCAATAGTAGCCAGAATGAACTAAGCGAGACCATAGAGCTCACCAAATTCATTCAAAATTAGTAAACGTTCGAAAATCACCACTATGGCACCACCGAAGCCAGCAGAACCAGGCCAGACAGCCAGACTTACCAGGGTTCAAAATAGGTCACAAGGACCGCTGGAAGAAAATGAGCAGCAACAATTAGATATCATCGATATCGATGAGATTCCATCCACAGAGGCGATACCAGTGAACCCTACACCGATACTGGAAGAGATTCAACAACCACAAGTAGAGACCATGAAAGAGGATACACCAGCAGTGGCATAGGAGCCTTAGAATGAGGAAGCGGAAACCCAACAGGAAGTGCAACCAGAAAGAATTGAAACAACTATGGAAGTTAACAGAATGAAATAGAATCTAGGCACAACAGTGCAACCAGATGAGTTGCAAGCACCCAGCCTAGGTCAACCAATAGAGGAGACCGTTGGAACTATTTCGGCTTGGCCAGAATGGTTGATGGGGGAATAATCGAAAGTTGCTAGAACTTCTAACCAACCACCACAATAGGAAGATAGAGTTCAAATACTGAGCTCACCTTGCAAGAAACCTGCAGCATAAATTGTGCTACCACGCATACCAAATGGAGTACAGGTAGAACCACAGCTACTAGGTTAGGTTGGGAAGTTCAAGTATTCCTACCATGATGTATCAGACAAAACCAAGTTCCCATAACTTGCATAGAGGGTCTTTATGCAGACCATAACCATAAACCAACTTGGAGAAATGATCAACCAACCACACCAGTGGGCAGTTGGGTTGGACAGAACAAGAATCTTAGGTTTGTTGAAGCTACCACATTTTTTGTAGAGGCTAGTACGCAACAACATGCGTCATTAGTTGTTAGAAGTCATGCATGGAGGGGATATATGGCTGGATAAACCCATCCCCATAACTGTTGAGTTTATCGCGCAGATAACAGGACTACCCATTCAAGGTATGGATCCCGAGTTGATTCTGGATGACAAATCCAAGGAGAAATCGTTGGCAAAAGAGATGAAGAAGAAATATGGCACCGCAAGAGGAACGAGGGACATCATAATCAAACGAATCAACAATGCAGCTACACAAATGGGTTCAAAGATCCTAGCTTGAAAATTTCTCAGAAAATGCCGCAAAGGGGAAGTACCAACAGGAGTCATTGCAGTTGCAGCTCAGTGCGCAGACAACACCTTTATGAGCTGAGCACCATATCTATTGAATTTTTTTCAGGTGGAATGCAAGGATGCATAGGACCTAGGCACGAAATTCTACTACTCATGGCTGATCACCCTAATATATTTCGTGGGATGGCGGGAACCAGAGTATGTAATTTTTTTCACTAGACTGCAACCAACGAGAGCGAGATACCTATTACTGAGATCTGGACCATAGGCCAGGCATAAGAGGGAGAACATAATCATATTCGAAGCATACCTATGGGACATATAGGAAACCATCAACCGATCATGGAGAATAACACCAGAGGCTGTCACACGATATGTGAACATCACCAATTTTCGGGCCACGAGACAGACAATGTGGATACAACCAAGGGAGGATCCAGATAGACAATGGCTATCGATGCTCTACTGCATCACGGAAGGTGATATAGACAGGGCCATCAACGAATGGCCTGATGAATGGAGGATCCCATCCATTACCAGGGAAGTACCAAAAATAAAAATAGAAGGAGAGGCAATGCAGGCAGAAATAGTAACACAACTTTCGGAAATCCTAGTGCCCAAGAAACCAAGGACGGGCCAGAAAAAGCCGACTCAGGCAGACAAAGGGTCAAATAAGATAGGGACCCAGAAGGGGAAGAAAGAGACTACACAGCTGACCAATGGACATCCAGAATAATCTAAGGGAGCAAGGGAGACCGGCCCAAACCCCATCACACAAGAACTAGGGGGAAATAAGAGACCAACCATGTAGGAAGGAGGTGTGTGCAAGAAATCAAAGGTGCAATGAGCATCACCAAACTATACGATCACAGAGGACGACGGGGAAATGATCACCATAATGGTCCATGATTGCTTAGCAGAAGATTTCGATCATGCAGTGCATCATAGGGATAAACTCCAAAAAGAGATGGCAGAAATGGGACAGTTCCTGAATAAATTCAGGGAAGCACATACAACAAGCAGCAACAGAGGCACAGAGCCACCGACAATATAGGCCAAAGAAAGAGTGGAGGTAGAAGAACGAGACCCATTCCACCCCATGCCACACACAAACACAATGATTTACATCAAACCTAACATGCTACGCATGGATGAAATCATGGGGAAGACACCCCTAAAAGACTTGGACCACATCCAATTGGTCTTAACACGGATGCCATCAAGGGCACTACACAAATTGCAAGTTAATGTCGACCACGAGGTACAGTCTCGTGCACATAAAAACTTAGTCAAGCTACAACAAGAAACAAAGAAGCACGAGGCACTACTAAAAGTATGTGAGCAAGCCAAGCTCGAAACTCAGAAGGAAAAAGAACGCAAAAATAAGATAGAACGAAGAGTGGGAGGAGTTTTTGAGAAACTCCCAAGCACTGCGCAAGGGAATGAACTCTCGGTAGCAGGTAAGATTGGCCAGATCGCACAAGCAATTGATCAATATCAGAAGGAGATCAAGAATCTCTGTGAGCAACTCACACCAACCACTCCACCAGTGGTAAAGGAGCAAAGGAAGCAGGAAGCAACAATGCAGCTACAAAAGATGGAACAACAGGTTAGCATAGCAATCGAATTGCTTGATAAATAAACACAACTTTGGACAAGATTGGAGGAGGATCCACAGGTCCAACGCTGGGACAAGGAAGAGGAAAGGATCAATGCAATGATCAAAGAACTCAAACAGAGGCAGAATACCATACCAGTCCAAGAACATGTCAAAGGGACGCGGGAGATAAAGAAGATGCAGGCAGAACTTATCACTATGCAAACACAGAAAGAGGAGCGTCAAGCTCAAATAGAACCACTGCAGGAACGGGTAGAAGAAATACTCACACATGCCAAAGGAGCTAAAACACAGATAGCACAGACCCAGACCGAATGTGCAGGATTGTTGAGTGACAAAGTGGTAGTTCAGGTAGTAGACACCATCAAGGAGAAGACCGCACATGCACTGACAAAAGAAGCAGATCTCAAGGAAAAGTTCCAGACGATCACCAAGGAGATCAAAGAAGCTTAGAAGTATTAGGTGACTCGGGATGAGTCACATGTCAGTGTTGGGGGCCTGTTGGCAACGGGACGAAGTGGAAAGAAGAAGGACCGTGAGAAAGAAAGCATGCAGAAACGGAAGTAACTGTTGGAAGGTAACACAACACATGTGCATGCAAGAAATTGTGCACAAGGAAAACGACAGCTGGAGGAAGAAAAACACACATGCATGGGAGGAATACCTAACATTGGTAGGGTTAGGGTTTTGGTAATACATTGTAAACGGATGAAGAACCCGATATATATAAATAGAGATACACAGGTATCATAGAGAGGTTGATTCACTTTTGTATTAGTTCAACTTTTGTAATACTCTATCGTAGCTAGATACGAGTTGATGTGTTATGTGATATGGTCATGGACCAATTTTGTAAGTTGTTGAGTTAAGAACAGAGGAGAGGAGGAAGATTTGAGGATTAGATCGCAGGCTGTGGATCCTGGTGCGATCTAGTTCACCTCGTACAGATCTTACCCATCAAAGGGAATTGTAAGCGCATAGCACTAGAGATGCAGAACTATCATAATAAAAGAGCCAAGAGCCAAATCTTTGTGGACATAGCCCAGGAGGGAGTGAACCACTGTAATATTTGTGTAATGTGATGAATACATGTATCTCTTTTATTTATTTCAATAGTTCATTGTTATGCTTAATAAAGGAGTTAATATATTGTTATGGAATACAATTATGTTGTTCGGGAATTAAACTGTGAAATAGAAACGTGCACCCGTGAGGAATAAGAAGATTACATTCATCGATCATAGTGCATGGCTCTGGTTAATAAACCCCTATCTCATACTCAATCCTAGGCTGTAAACACCTTAGTCTTACAACCACCCATTTAAATCTATCTTGGGTGAGACTGCACAGTACATTCTGTGTACTGTGTTGCCTTCTAGTTTACCAGGAGGGCCGATAGTTTTAGACGCTTTGTTGGAAACCCAAAGGACATGAACCCAGGGTCAATAACTCAGACAGTAGAAGGGAGCGGTTAAAAAACCAACAACACATGATCAAGGAAGTTGTAGTCAATATTTTATCTCAAGTAAACATTCTCCCAAGGGAAACATGGATTTGACTTGGAAAACCATTGCTACAACCAACCATGAATTTTCTAAAGCTAGTAGATCAAAGGTTCATTTAACCAATTGGTACCCTTAAAATCATAGTAACATCTATAATGAGAATATCGATGAGATTTTATTTTGAAATAGTCAACTTGGTTGAAGGCATGCCTACCTATCGCACATCAGTCGAAATACCTTGGGGAAGAAACATGTGAGCCACAATCTCCCTCGAAAGAGATAGAATCAAAACGAAAGGAAATGGAAGAAGAATTTTAATCCCATTGGATCCAAAGGAAGGAAAACCTTAGGTCCAAACATGGGATGAAGCTCAAGAAGTCTAATGACTATATCAAATAAATAATGAGAAAATAGACAATGTCGAGCCAAACTATGAAGGAGAAATCTGATCCAAATGGATATCGGTGGCCACCCACCTATTACACTGGCTCAAAGAACAATTTTCCATTTTGGAAGTTTTTTATAGTTTTTCGAGTCCCAAACTTTTGGGGCCGTTTTGAGGCCATAAATGACATTTTCTTGGACTTTTGGGGGGCCAAGGGTTGCCAACGGTGTTGAAATATTGTAACTTCGAAGAATATTCTACCTGAGAGAGATTTGAATAATATTATTATATTATATTTAATTAGGCCCTATTGTGCCTTAGTAAAAGTCGACCCTATTGTGCCTTGACAGCTAATTATAATTTAAGAGGGTAAAGTGACAGGTCGGCCCAGACCTAATTATAGGTTGGACAAACCACTATTTATAAGAGAGGCTAATGCCTCATTTGATACACTCACCACTCAACTCTGCAATGCACAATTCTTGGAGGAGAAACTGTTGCAACTGGGGGTGATGTCAAGGAGGGTTTCTAGTCTATCTCTTGGTATTTCTTGGTCAAGTGGTGTGCTACTCTTCCTAGTGAAGGAGTAGAGGAGGATCTTATGTTTGGTCTTTGGTCTATCTATATTGAGGAAGTTTTGTTGGGTTTTCGCCCCCATGAGGGTTTCCCAAGATAATATGTGTGTCTCTATTGTTTCTTTCATTGTCTCTCTTTTAGTGATCTTATTTATGCATCTAATGTGCTAAATGATTGTAATAATAAAGAAGAACCATAATTGTTAGTTTTATAAGTAAAAAATTCAACATGGTATCAGAGCAGGCCTAAAAGAGACCAACTCAAAGTCCATTTTTCATTATTACAACTTCTACAGAATTAGGGTTTTTATGGCACAGTGGTTGACCCAGGGTTCAACGCTTCAACAATGCATCAACAAAACCCTAACTACTGACCCTTTCGACAACACCTGCAAAGAAAATGAAGTCTCACCCGAGGTAGAGGCAGGGGGGGTTTTAGGAATCAAGTGTCTACAACCTAGCTGGGACACAGATCTATGATCACAATACTTAACAGAGCACTTAGTATTTAACATTCATTAGATTTTACCCTTATTCACATCGCAGATTCAAATACCAATTATAGAACAATGCAGTATTCATCAAGATCAAGCACATCTAATCATCACGCACATAGCCTTACAACAGATCCAAAAATCATTCTCATCATAAAGCACTTAAGAATTCATAGAACTTTCTATTATAACAGTGCACTAAGAAAATACAAGAACAATATAGAAAAAAGCACAATAACACATGATATACGTGGTTCACCCTCAACGTGAGGCTACATCCACCAACTCTTCATCTTCTTTATTATCTTTTTTCAATCTTCTTACTTGCATAGAGCCACAAAACCAACTCCGCATAGGACAGGAGATCTGTGCACACCTCGCCAAATCCTCCTTCCCTGAGCTAGGTCATAGCACAAAGCCTTCTTACACAATCTACACAAAATCTTCTTACAATCACTTGCACTTAGATTTGCAACTCTTAACTCATAATATGCACAAAGGCTTTACAACTAATCGCACTTATCTCACTGGCTTACAACTGAATCCTTCTTACATCACCTAGATACTTATTTATACATTAAAAAAGGGGCCTAAACATGGGTAAGACCCATGGGACGACATCCCATACCCGTTACATAAACCCTAAACCCAAAAAGCCCAT
Source organism: Picea mariana (assembly GCA_032191745.1). Classification (NCBI taxonomy): domain Eukaryota; kingdom Viridiplantae; phylum Streptophyta; class Pinopsida; order Pinales; family Pinaceae; genus Picea; species Picea mariana. The sequence continues at coordinate 93,517 of JASDQU010011054.1, forward strand.
AAAAAGGGGGCTAGATCCCGCGATATCCACTTAGCTTGGACGCTCTGTCTTCGACCTTCCTATTGAAGTCCCAAAAATGGTCAAACACGACCAATGTTCTCCAAAACTTGGTCGAGGTCCAACATGCCCCCAACACTCACCTGTGACTCGTTCCAAGTCACTCTAATATGGGAAACTCTGCTTCGAAGGCCTTGAGCTTGGCTCAAGCTGCCTCAACTTGTTGTTTCACCAGAGCCTCCTACTCATTGAACTCCTGAATGACCTCCTCGGTGACAGGTCCTTCCAAGCGCTATTCCACTGAGGTGACCACTAGTTCCAGCTGTGCACCTTATCCCTCTATATCCTCAAAAAGTGTCCAAGATTCATCCTATACCGATTGGAGTCTTTGGGTCACTTCCATGAATTTACTATGGATGGCATGGACCTGCTAATGAAATACACATTGTTCCTGTGACCTTTTGATATTCTCAACTGCTGAAAGTACCTTCAACTGTGCTTGCACTGTCACTGCTTGTTGCTTGACTTCCTAGAGTTGTGACTCCAATGTCCTTAGTTCTGGGTCCTCTACAAGGTGCTCATAGGTTTGCACACTATGGTTGCTTAATTGCTTTCATTCTGAGGCCAACACCTTGATTCTTTCTACTACGCTCCTGGGCAGTTTCTTCTCTCCGATATCGCACTTCCTGCAGAGTGCTTGGCACTGCTTGTAGTTCCAGTTCTACCACTCTTGCTTGAAGCTGCTGAATGGCTTCATCGAACTTATCCACTTGAATCTCCACTATGTCTTCTTCTATCTGTGAGAGGCCTAACACAAAGCGAAGTGATCTACTTACTGGTTCTTTAAATCCAATCTTCTCTCCAAGCAACTGTGTTTTTTCCTTATGGATTTGGGATTTATCCTCTGTAAACTTCGCCTGGAGGTCATCTTTCTCTTGTTGCGCAACTCGACGTTTCTCTAAGGCTTCCTCCTTTGATTTATTTAATGCCTCTGTGGCCTACTCCTTTTCCTCCTGGACGTGACGAAGGTGAGCCTCTGTCGAATCTGCTAATCTGCGTAGTTGGGCATGCTCATCTCCTACTTTTATTCCCCTTGATGACAACGACGCAGTAGACACTGTGGCTTGAATAAAGAGCCTACTATACCCCTTTGAGATCTGCCTTGATCTTGTCGAATATTGTGTCTTGTTTGGCTTCGCTTCACTGCAAAATGTCCTCTGAGATATCTGATATAGCGCCGATGATGAGATCAATATCATCCACCATGAGCACAGTCTGTAATGGAGGTTTATTTGCTCGTGATTTCTTCTATGCTGATGGTTTCTTTGGGGAAAACTTTCTTTTATTGGATGTCTCAACCTCCGTGATGGGATCCTTAGGCGGATTCACTTTACTCTGTTCCTAGTTGTTTTCTTCCCCTTCGTTCTCTTCCTGGTCTACTTCATCATCTCCTCCTCCTCCTAGTGAATCTGGTGTAGTTTCCTTTGATGCATTGTTCATTTCCTATACTTCTTCCTTCTTCTTCCTTCTGTTGCTGTTGGGTCCATCATACTCTTCTAGAGTGACTACAGGAGTTATGATTAGGTCGGGGTCGGATTTTTTTATCTGTTCGACTAGTACAAGGAACTCTGCAGGCCATTCCTTAGTTATTTCTTCCATGTCCTCCTTTGTGAGTTTGTAATAGGACTGGAGCTCTTCCTTGTGTTCATCCCCATGTGCAGTGATGTGAATGAAATGCCTATTTTCACAAAACTTCGCAAGTGGCTTTATCCTGTGCAAAGTATTCAACGTCATGTGAGGGAAAGATTTAGTGACCCTTTTCATCTGTAAATAATATGTGTGGAACACCGCATTGGATTTCCATTGTTTTTCCATGTCGCTCGAATACCAGAGCATAGTGAACTTTGCGTTCAGTGGTTCGGATGACTGAATTTCAGGGAAGGTCACTCCTTCCGGCATCTACCAAGTGATGAAGGCAATGAGAATCAACAATCAACTAAAATGAAACTTGTAGACCTAGTCTTGTGCTTCACGACAATCTTGCTCCAACTGGTTGACGAGGTAGCTTGCCTAGTTCATTTGCATCCCTTCGACGCATTTTCCTGCGAGGTCGATGATGAACCCCGTGACCTGTTTTGGTCTTCTCTTCCTGACAAGCTTACTAGTGATCAATTGGAAATCTAGGCACACTGCGCCATTTTGGATGGGGGCTACCTTGTAGCCCCGCTTCCCCTTCTCTACATCACCGTAAGTTTCTTTTATGTGCTGCACTAGGGCACGATCTGCAACCTTCCTTGGGTAAAAATTCTAAGGGTTGGGTCCTTACATGCTCAATCCGGTGATCCGATGGATTAGTGCCAGATCTACAGTGATGCACCAATCCAACCATAGGTAACCATCATGGTAGCATGACAGGAGGAGTTTAATGTACGCGATAACCTCTTGATGTCTACCAAAGTGAGGTATCTTCATCACGTTAAGGATGGTTGATCTTGCGATGTCCATGGTCCATGACTGGGGGATTATTTTCGACTTCTTCCCCATTGTCTTTGTCAAATACTTGTGTGGTGAAAGTATTCCATAGTTCTTGCGGTCTCCTAAGTTGAAGTCATTAATATTTAGCGTCATAATATGTCCTAATTGCAGTCCAACTACACGTATCCCCTTCGAGAGGTACGCAATGATTAGTGTATAGTCGAAGTCCCTCTGGATGCTATCATGACTAACCACGCCAGCCAGAGGTGGGATATAGTCGGGAAGGATTGATGGGATGAGCATCGTGTTTGCCAAGTCGTCACGATGCTTGCTCCATTTCTCTATCGCAGTTCGGGATGGCCCAGATCGATGGGTAGTCGACGGGGAGGCTTGCAATCCTCTCGTCGATGAGGCATGTTCTCCTGTAGACATGATATTCTCAGCCATAAGGTCTATTAGGATCTTCTCGACAAAAAATTTTATTGCACTAAGGTCGCTCAACATACATGCTCGTGATCAAATGTTTCAGATAGGTGGACAAATGCTCAAGGTAAGCATAATAGGTGGTGAGGTCTCAATAAGCACTACGCAAAAGAAATTAGTTCTCTGTGGGCTCAAATAATCACAATTGGAAAAAGTCCCCCCTGTAAGACATTTGACTGGTTAAATAGCTAACATCGTAACAGACTCCTCCAACGGGCAGGAATGCCTCAATCAATACAATTCCATCCATTATGGTGCGGTCCCAATGGTCCAATGGCGAACGTTTTAGCAATAATTGTGTTTCTAGCCATTCTGGAGCATTGTTCTAACTATCGAGATGCCTCCAACGGTTATATTGCTTCTCTGTGGCGAAGTGTCAGTCGGTGTTGTTCTGCTATTTTGGTGAGGTTCAAGTTCTACAAACCTTCCTTCTACGAAGTCCTCTCTGGAATCTCCTACAATTTTTCTAGTTTTGCTTTCTTCTTACTGAGCTTTCTTGCTTTCTTCCCTGTGATCTGTGTCTTTGGATTCCTCTTTCCATTATTGTTCTTATCTTTTCTTAGCATAGTAAATTCGCACTGTTGAGGATATTTCACAAGGTTCGAGGATAATAGTTTTTCTTTTACTGATTCTGGAGTAGGTGCTCTATTCTCTTGCATGGATAGGTTCTTTAAGCCTTCTTGTGTTCTTTCAACTTCGACAACTAAGTCTCTAGACCTCAGTTGCTTCGACTTGTCGTCTTGTTCTTCTATTAAGCGTGATATTCTCTTAGCCATGAAATCTCTTAATTCTTGATTTTTCTGTTCCATAGGTTCCTCTTCTTCTTTTCTTCAGATCTGATCTCTCTCAATCCAAGTCCTTCCTAACAAAAGTGCAAAAAGGGTGTTGTTCTCAACAAACTTAATGACCTTGAATTCTTCTTTTGTCGATGTTCCATGAGAACTCATAGGTACATGAGTAAGTCTTCCACATAGGGTTATAATCTTCCCTTTAAACAATCCTATTCCTACCAGTGAAGGAATCATAGCATGCTTTCCCAAAATTTCCCAAGTACTTTCTGGCATAATGTTCACCTATATTTCTACATCCAATACACAGTCAATGTCGAAGTCTCGTATTCTTATTTCTATGCACTCTTTCTCTTTTAAGATCTCTGATAAACTAATGTCTCTGTGATCATTCAGAGTTTCTTTCATCTGCAATAATATAGCCTCAGATTCTTTCTGGTTCTTTGGCATATTCTTAGTCTCTTGACCTTCCTCATGGTTTTCTTGTCTCAAGTTCATCTTTTCAACTTTATCAATCATTCTAGGGCAATCCAAAACTTCATGTCTAGTATCCTTACAACAAAGAAAAATAGGACCTCTACCAGGGCATTCCTTAGCAATATGTCCCAGTGTTCTACAATTATAACAAAGAGTCATTCCTCTCTTTCTCGTAAATATTGCGCAATGGGATCACAGTGATGAACCTGCAAGAAATTCTTTCTTGGAACCTATATCCACTTGTTAGTCCAAAAATTATTTCTATGCATAGGGATAACATATCTTTCACTATTTCTATAAGATCTATTCATATCACATCTTCTTTCTTCTAGCTGTGCCCTAGTTTTCAGACTAGGACAAAATCTATCAAATATACCTAGATCCATTCTTTCAAAACAAAAATTTCCACTTATCTTACGTTTATCAGAGTACTAAGCTTTAAGATATTACCTCTTTTCTTTAGATCAGACTTCTCTTCTTGGCACGAAGCTTCACAAGTCAAGTAGAGTATTGCGCACTACAACAAAATATCTACGCACAAAGATTTTTATTTTCCTTAGTTCCCAACAATCACAGTTTCAGGTCCCGACAACAGAACCATTTGTTGGCACAGGGGCAGACCCAGGGTTCAACGCTTCAAAAACACACCAACAAAACCCTAACTACTGGCCCTTTCAGCAATACCTGCGAAGCAGATGAAGTCTAACCTGAGGTAGAGGCAGGGGGGATGTAGGAATCAAGTGTCTACAACCTAGCTGGGACAGAGATCTATGATCACAATACTTAACAGAGAAATTAGCAGTTAACATTCATTGGTTTTTACCCTTATTCACATCGCAAATTCAAATACCAATTACATAACATCGCAGTATTCATCAAGATCAATCAAATCTAATCATCAAGCACATAGCCTTACAGCAGATCCAACAGTCATTCTCATCATAAAGTACTTAAGCATTCATAGATCTACATATTATAATAGTGCACTAAGAAAATACAAGAACAATATAGCACAAAGCACAATAACATAGGATATAGGTATTTCACCCCCAACGTGAGGCTATGTCCACCAACTCTTCGTCTTCTTTATTATCTTATTTCAATCTTATTACTTGCATAGAGCCACAAAACCAACTCTTCATAGGACATGAGATTTGCGTGCACCTCGCCAGAACCTCCTTCCCCAAGCTAGGTCACAGCGCAAAGCCTTCTTACACAATCTGCACAAAAGCTTCTTACCATTACTTGCACTTAGCTCTACAAGTCTTAACACATAGTATGCCAAGGGCCTTTACAACTAATCACACTTAGCTCATTGGCTTACACCTGACTCCTTCTTACATCACCTAGCTACTTTTTTATACATTACAAAAGGGGCCTAAACATGGGTAAGACCCATGGGCCGACATCCCATACCCGTTACATAAACCCTAAAACAAAAAATCCCATAAAAGGGGGTGAGATCTCGCGATCTCCACTTCGCCTGGGCGCTCTGTCTTTGACCTGCCTATCGAAGTCCCAAAAATGGTCAAACATGACCAAGGTTCTCCAAAACTTGGTCCAGGGCCAACAGGTTTTTGTATAAACCATAAGTTTGACATTTTCCTTATTTAAGGAGGACGTTGGGGGGATTAACCACATATAGGAGCTCACCCTAGGAGGGTGTATCTAGTCTTTGGATCAGAATTCCAAAATTTGAAGCTTGAAAAATTAGGGTTTCCTCATAAAACCCTAAGTTACAGGTGCAGTTGAAGTACCAGTTACAGTTGTAGTTGCAGTTGCAGTTGCAGTTGTAGTGCCAGTTCCTTTGTGCCAATTCCTTCATGCCAGTTGCAACACCAGCTAGAGTAAAAACACTAACTACAGTACCAGTTGCAGTGAAATTTTTTGTGAAGTGTTGGGACTATTTTTTATTGTCCTAGTGCGGCTTACCCTAGCAAATACTCAACTAAATTTAAGTTACAAGTTGAAGCACCTTCAAAGTTTTAAAGGTTTGTTATTGCTTGTTGTTTCTACTGAATGGTTCCATTACCTGTCGTTACTTTTAGAGGTAAATACTTACATATGTTTAAACTGTATCGTTATTTTTAAAGGGTACTTGTAGGAGAAAGGATATTTTGTATAAACAACAATTGTAGATCCAGAAAGATCTCAAATCCAACACATTCAGAGGAACAATGCACCCCATTTTTTATTAATTTGATATGTCTCTATTTGTTATGGCATTATTGTGACCTTGTGAACATCTAGGTTGTATTTTGATCTATTGAAGTTATCATACTAACCATTGGTCAAAATTAAATTCAAAGTATTATATTGATTAAAGGTGAGATTATAGAGTTTATTCCCTAACTGAGATTTATGTCAAGATAACATATTGTCTTAGTACAGAGGAAAGGTTGAAGAGAATACTTTTCATCTTGAGTGAAGGAGAATCAGAAGAAAAGAAACAACACTCATTCTTGAGGACAAGACTCCAGGTTCCAGGTTTGATTGATTAAGTTAATAAGATTAAAATTTGCACATGTCAATTTTGATAACTACCTCATTACAAGTAAACACTATAGTTGTGATAAAAATCTTTGAAAAGTTTTATACTTGGTAGCATGTGAGCATTATTGAGATATATGCTTATTGTAATAATTTACCAGATATAACTAACATCTCCTCTAGGAGAAACTTCTTGTTTTGTTTCCAGGTTACCGTGGATGAATGATTGATCACACCACAAGAAGAGTGTTTCTCTCATTTCTTGTTATTGTATTTCTTACTTTTTACCCTTGTCTCAGGAAGGTCACAAGTGATATCTCTAAAGGAGCTACTGTGACGATTGTTCTTGCTATTATTTTATTATTATTATAAAGAGTATTATTCTTGTCCATTGTTTCTCCCTTGTTTGTTCTTGTTCCGGGAAGGTCACAAGTAATAACCCTGAGGAAGCTATAGGGACAGTTGCAGGAGGAAACATACTAGATGAGACATGGAGTAGACTATCCAAATTGTATACATGACTATATACATCCATGTACCAAAGAATATGAAGAAGAAGCTACTTTTGATATACATAGTATCTCATATTGAGATTGATTGTAAGGAGCAGAAGGCTCCAAAGATGACCGAACATTAGAATAGAACTCACAGTAGACTTGGTCAATGGATAATGAAGCCACCTTGAAAGGAAGCATAATTTGTTTGAAGTCTAACTCAACTTTTCGTATTAAGACTTGGTATTCAACACCAAGTATATCCTGCAAAGACTATGAAGTTTTTGTAGACTCAAAAGAAATAAGGACTCAGAGTAAGCCTGATCTCATAAAGGATTAGATGGAAAAAAAGGAGAGAGACATCTTCAAGGACTGGAAGACAAATGCCATGAGTTGAGAAGACTATATCATAGCTTTAGAGACCTTGAGGAGACATGAAACCTCCTAAGAATATTCCCTTGTTTCAGTGATAGAGGAGGAAGCCAGTTAGAACGATTGGGATATGGTTTTTTCCTTGAGACCAGAAGGGAAGTTGGTGGTGACTTCCAAGATTGATCTAACAAATCAAGCATGCTGCAAATAAAAATATAAAGATGTACAAAGGATGATTTGTGTCTAGAGGATTCTCTCAGCAAGAGGGACAAGACTATGATGAGACACTTGCTCCACTAATCAAAAGAAGTATATATAGAACAAAAATGATTCATTAAAAGAAGCCAAAACAATATGAAATTCAGAGAGAGAAGGTATGAAAATCCATGTATTTGAGATTGAGTTATCTCCAGTGCCAGTTGGAACAGTACATGAGTTGGGACATGGAGACACAACTAGAATATTTAGTTACCTCTAGAAAAAGAGGATAATCTACCCTCGATGTCAGTTATTGAGCCACTCTCAGTTTCAGATGAAGTTGTTGTTGTGATAGAGAAGAGGAGTTAATATCAGAGTTCAACAGCGACGGTGAGAATGGAGCAATCATTCTCAGCTTCAAAACAACTACAGGTGCAAATTCATAGTCCTAGAGGAACAATTGCAGAGAGAGAAGAGGAGATACTCTCAGGCAGTGAGACAAATAGTGCTTTGCAGAAAGCACATAGAACCAACACATGATTATGCAGATTGAGTTGCAGCTGAGCAAGTGTACCAGGTTGGTGCAATGTGATGTGAAGATTTGGTTTCGAGGTATAGGACAAGAAGACTCATGTCTGCAAGTTGAAGCAAGCTCCAAAGAGCTTGGTATGACAAGATTGATAGTTTTTTGATGAGCTTGGGATTTACCAAGAGTAAATTTGATCCCAACCTTTACTTAAAGATTGAGAATGATGGACCGATTATATTGCTTCTATATGTGGATGACTTATTCTTGACATATGAAGAAAAGATCATCACATATTGCAAAAGAAATCTCGCTGCAGAATTTGAGATCAAAGACCTAGTTTCGATGCATTATTTCTTAAGTCTTGAAGTTTGGAAGAGCCCAGAGAAGATATTCCTTAACCAAGGGAAGTATGTAGTTGAAATACAGAAGAAGTTTGACATGTTGGAAAGTAAATCCATGGCCACACCCATGGAGACGAATTTGAAGATCCTGGTGGATACTTCGTCAGAGTTAGTTAATGCTACTTTATACAGACATATTATTGGGTTTTTAATGCATCTGATGAATACCAGACCAGATATATGCTCTGTGAACACCTTGAGTCAGTATCTGGTGGAGCCCAAACATTTTCACCTTGTAGCTTCAAATCATGTGATTAGATACCTTAAGGGTACGTTGGACTATGGCCTCTATTATACTGAAGATTGTGACTTCAGATTGTATGACTATACTAATTCAGATTGGGATGGAAGTGCTTTAGACAGAAAGAAAAAATTAACTTCAGGATATTTTGTTAGTTTGGGGTTAGCCATGACTTCACATCAAAGAAGGAAGCAATCCAATATTTCTCTCAATATGACAGAAGTAGAGTACATTGCAGCATGCTCTGCTAGTTGTGAAGCCATATGGCTTTAGAAGTTGTTGATAGGTTTGTTCGATCTAGATATGGAAGCTACCATGATTCTATTTGATAACCAGAGTTTCATAAATATGACAAAGAACTCAATGTTCTATGATAATACGAAGCACATAGAGATCCGATATCACTACATTCGTGACATGGTGCAGAAGGGAGTTGTAAAGCTCCAATATGTTGGCATAGATGAGCATGTTGCAGATGTGTTGACTAAGCCTCTGTCTCATGTGAAGATTGAGTACTTCCGAGAGAAGCTTGGTGTAGTCTGAAAGGACCTCCCTCAAAAGGGGGAGTTATGTCGATGATACTATGGTATCCTGACCAACAATGGGTAGCTCAGTTAGGATTTTATATCCTAGGGGACAGATCATCCATAGACATATATCGAAGGTATGGTAAAGATGGTCTATCAAAGTACCTGTGCATGTATATTCCAGCTGTGATTAGTAGTGGTAGCTCAGTTAGGATTTTATATCCTAGGGAATCTTATGATTCCTGGGTAGATCTCGAAGCTACGGTAAGGATGGTCTGTCAGAGTACCACGTGGTAGCCAAGTTAGGATTTTATATCCTAGGGAATCTTATGATTTCTAGGAAGATCCCAAAGGTCCGGTAAGGATAGTCTGTCAGAGTACCACATATGTTGTTGTTGATGCACCTGTCTCATTTTGTTTCCATTGATGTTGATGTTCCATCTTCATGTTGTTGATGATGATGATGATGTTACTCCATCTGCATGTTATTGTTTCCATTGATGTTGATGCTCCAACTTCATGCTGATGATGATGATGATGTTACTCCAACTCCATGCTGTTGTTTCCATTGATGTTGATGTTCTAGCTTCATGTTGATGATGATGATGATGTTACTCCAGCTCCATGTTGTTGTTTGTATTGATGTTGTTGTTCCAACTTCATGATGTTGATGATGTTGATGTTCCAGCTTCATGTTGTTGATGATGTTGATGTTCCAGCTTCATGATGTTGATGATGATGATGTTACTCCAGCTCCGTGCTACATATGGTGATGATGTTCAGTTTCTACTGATATTCATGATGAGAAAAATTTTTGATGATCTATATATATGATCGACAATGTTCCTGACATTGATGATGATGTCCCCTCCTCTTGATGATGTATTGTGATCTGAAAATGATCTTTTAAAGACTTTGGTTAAGTTTTTGCATGAGTTGATTTACCATTGAGAAATTGAAGAGAAGAAGAAGATTTAATGAAAGAATGTTGCATCCATCATAAATAATGTAGAACATAAAATAATCACTAAGAACAACAAACCATAATGCCAAATATTGTTAACGGAGTTCGACAAGGTTGCCTACGTCTTTGGACCTTTGTTTCAGTGGGGGAGGATTTCTTGTTAATCTTCAATGCTTCAAAAATACATCAAAAGTACATCAAATGGATTACCAACTGGTCTGGTTGTTTTTTGCTCGACCTTAAGAATCCAACATAACTAATGACACTAAAAAAGGCTGAGCGTAGCTTCTGAAAGTGGCTTCCAAAGTTCACTTCCTCAATGGCTTCCCTGCATAAAAATGGCTTAATCTTCACAATTATTCATCTTTTTGTTGTATGTAAATCTCCTTGGATTGTAAAAAACACCTGGTTTATATAGATTTTGAGTTGGGGATCCTATCCCAACTTCCTCCCAATATCTGGCCTCAAAAAGGGCTCAAAATCCCCCAAAACCGGGCAAAACTCCATTAAATATAAGGTTGAATAACCCAACAAAATCCAAATCCAATGTTTAAAACCCACAAATTGGAAAAATATATGGGTGCTCCCATTTTATATAGGCTTATAGTCGTTTGGTGTGCCATGTGTCCAGCACCAGGGCTAAATGGATATGCATGCATTCTTTTCCTTCATAAGCTCTTGGCCGTATGGGCCCATGTGGCCATGTGATGGTCCTGGTCGTGCACCTAGGGTCATTAGCAAATGGTCTCATGGAAGGTTGCCCTGCGGTCTAGTGCCTTGGTCAACAGGCTATCCGAACCGATCGGAGATATATTCCCTAAACTACGCACAATATCACCACAAATACAATAAGTGTCGTTTGTTTAAACAAGTAACAAACGTGCCCAAGTGGCTAGCACATGGTGGTTAGAATGTTGGCCAAGCCCAGCGATCAGGGGTTCAACTCCACCAGAGTGCGAAAAAACTTCTTAAACTGACCCACATTAGATTTATCTAGCATGTCACGTGGCAGCCTGTGATTGGGCCACATGTCACCCTGTGATTCACCACCGTACACACAGTCAATGCACAGTCAACAACACAGTCACCCTGCCAATTAATCTGCACAATCAACACACCTGCCACATGTCACGCCTAGAGCTTGCCATGTCACTACCACCTGCCATCCACACCTTGCCACATGTCATCCGTACCCTTCCACATGTCATGACCTGAGCCTTCAACGTCATTGTACGGACTGCCACCTCAACGTCCATACAATCCACGTGTCTGCCACATCAGCACCCGAATATACCAAAACTGCTTGACATGCATCACGCTCTGGTGCTGCCACGTCAGCATGCTAAAATCATCATGATGTCATGATGACATCATCTACCACGTCACGCTAACGTACTGCTGACATCAGTAGTACTGCCTCTAATTGTTGACTTTGACTTTTTTTGCCTATTTGGGAAAAAGTTCAAAACACAATAACTTTCACATACAGTGTCCATTTTCGAAAAAAAAAATATACTTTCAGAATCGACGTGACGAGCCCTACACAATGGTGTTGGTTTTGTCCAATTCCAAGAAATTTGAAATTTTGGTCTTCCTAGATCCATTTTGGATCATTCCTTCCCACTAAGACCTTTTGGTCCTCTAAAAGGGTTTTAACTAGACATCAAGTGTAGGATAGGCCTCCCCAATTGTCCTTTGTCTTTAAACTCTGTCTTGTGCACCCATCGAATCATAATAAATTTCATAATAACCATGACAAATGAAATCATATTGTTAGCCATTTTAACTCGTTCACATCTTTCTGAATCCACTACCATCCATGTAGAAAACATTAGCAATGATAATATTAGAAATACGACTAAAAATGAACCAATATGTTTGATGGGCTTGCACGACACTAACTTATCTTGAAGAAAAGTATGATTGAACTCCCATCCTACAACCATCTCATGTTCATGCTTAAGATCAACTTCTTCACTTGGAACAATTATAGGTGTATTGCTTGCATAAGATGTCTTCTTTAATTGTTCCATTGTTAGAAGAGATTGATTTTCTTTAATATGATGAGCATGTACAATATATTCAGTTCCCTTCTTAAACAAGTGATATTGATTATGTTACTTGTAGAACATTGCTTTGCGATCATATAAATAAGGGCTTCCTAAGACCATTCCACATGTTTCTAGTAGCACCACGTCACATATTACTTCATCCACATACTTATATGTAATTGCAAACTTTATGATACATTGCTTTGTTATGGGAAATTTGTGATATTTTCTTATCCAATTAAGTGAATAGGGTTTGTGATGCATTTTAGTTTTTAATCCCAATTTCTTAACCACTTCTTCTGAAATTAAGTTAGATTGCGATCCACTCTCTATCAATGTATCGATCTTAGTATGTTTCATAATGGCCCTTATATGAAACAATTTACTTCTTGAATCAAAACCATCACCGTTTTTACCTGTCAAATCAATTGTTGTAATCTTAGACTCATTACCTAAATCTGACCCCAAGTATCTCGGTCATGTTGTTGTTACAACATTTCTCCTCCCTTTCCTCTCTTTGAACCACTTCGGTCTCTTCTCTGGGTGCAATTGCCATCAAGTCTCATCATCATGCCCTTCTTTCTTGCAATGCTTGCAAGAGAGCTTCTCTCCCTTCACTATCGTTGAATTTTCTTTCTTCCCATTCCCTTTTCCTTTTCATTCTTTCTTTGAAGATGATTCCCCTGATACACTAACTCCATTTTTTCCTGTTTCAATATATGTTGCTTGAACAGAAACCTCATCAAGATTATTATGTCCAAACATAAATACAATATTATGAATATAAGTAGGAAAACCTCCTATATACCTCATAAGAGTTTCTTGTGTAGTCAATGGAACATCTAACATCACAGACATCTTAGGAAATTAATCTGTATATTCCTGCATCGATTGTCCTTTTCTTAACTTAAGACTTTTCCATTCAATTAAAGACTTTTTCTTATATCCCAATGGATAGAACTATTTTCTAAGTGTGGAAATAAAATCATGCCATGATGGAAAAATATTACCAACTTGTTGAGTTCCATGTTGCAACTTACTTTTCCACCAGATGAGAGTTGTGCCTTCAATATGAAGCGATGCCAATCTGATCTTGGTTGCCTCATCATTGATTTGTTGCACACTGCAATATACCTCCATATGTCTAACCTAGTTATGGAGCTTCTCAGCATCGAATTCTCCATTATACATGGACAACTCAAATTTCACATCAAGTTCAAGTAATGTCATATCAGACTTATGTTTATGAGAATGTTTTCTTGAAGAATTAGTATCCGAACTTGTACTTGAAGAAGAAGAAGATGATGGAGATGAAGGAGGTGAAGGAGGAGATTTTGGAGGGTCCTCTCCTTCTTCAATTTTGACTTTCTTTGAAGATTCCCCTTGAACCGATCTCTTCTATTCCAAGTAATCATCATACAACACTTTTACCATCTCCGACATGGAAAAGAAAGTTCCTTGAAACTCTCTTTCATTTTGAGAAAGTCCTTCTTCCGATGCCATTTTCTCACTTTGATATGTCCTCTTTATTTATCCAATCTTAGGATCTCCTTCTACAAGCTCTCCTTCACCATGACTTATCTTTTCCCTAGTAATCATGCAAACTCAAACAACCAACTGTCAACCTGCTCTAATACCACTTGTTCTGAAAATGATCTTTTAAAGACTTTGGTTAAGTTTTTGCATCAGGTGATTTACCATTGAGAAATTGAATAGAACAAGAATATTTAATGAAAGAATGTTGCAACCATAATAAATAATGCATAACAAAAAATAATCACTAATAACAACAAACCATAACGCCAAATATTGTTAACGGAGTTCGGCAAGGTTGCCTACATCTCCAGGCTTTTGTCTTAGTGGGGGAGGATTTCTTATTAATATTCAATGCTTAAAAAATACATCATAATTACATAAAATGGATTACCAAAAGGTTTGGATGTGTTCTTCTCTACCTCAAGAATCCAACACAACTAATGACACAGAAAAATGTTGAATGTAGCTCCCGGAAATGGCCTCCAAATTTTGCTTCCTCAATGGTTTCCCTGCATAAAAATGGCTTAAGCTTCACAATTATTCATCATTTTGTTGTATATTAACCTCCTTGGATGACCCAAAACACCTGGTTTATATATATTTTGAGTTGGGTATCCTATCCCAACTTCCTCCCAATATCTGGCCTAAAAAAGGGCTCAAACTCCCCCAAAACTAGGCACAAATCCATTAAAAATCACGCTGAATAACCCAAAAAAATCCAAATCTAAAATCTATAGATATGAACGATAGTGTTCCTGATGTTGATGACGATGTTCCCTCCTTTTGATGATGTATTGATTCCAATAAGTTTTTATTAATGTTGTCAGTAGAATACCCTTCTTGTTAAGGGGGAGTGTTGAAATATTGTAACTTTGAAGAATATTCTACATGAGAGAGAGTTGAATAATCTTATTATATTATATTTAATTAGGCCCTATTGTGCCTTAGTAAAATTCGGCCCTATTTTTCCTTGACAATTGATTATAATTTAAGAGGGTAAAGTGACAGATCAGCCCAGACCTAATTATAGGTTGTCCAGACCACTATTTGTAAGAGAGGTCAGTGCCTCATTTGATACACTCACCACTTAGCTCTACAGTGTGCAAGTCTTGGAGGAGAAACTATTGCAATTGAGGGTGATGTCAAGGAGAGTTTATGGTCTATCTCTTAGTATTTCTTGGTCAAGTGGTGTGCTACTCTTCCCAGTAAAGGAGTAGAGGAGGATCTTCTATTCGGTCTTTGGTCTATCTATATTGAGGAGTTTTTGTTGGGTTTTCTTCCCCGTGAGGGTTTCCCAAGATAATCTGTGCATCTCTATTGTTTCTATGATTGTCTCTCTTTCACTGATCATATTTATGCAACTAATGTGTTAAATGATTGTAATAATAAAGAAGAACCGTAATTGCTAGTTGTATAAGTAAACAATTCAACAAACAACATACCCTGACCCCAACAAAAGTTTTACTTCTCAGATAGACCTTTATGACAAGGTATCGAACACCCCAAGCAGATATCGTATGCAAACGTTACGCCCTCGGAATGTTGGTGTATCAACTACCCCCATTGAGGCCCGTAAACGTTTTGGCCTTTCATCTTCTGGGGTTAGGGTTTTGGATTTTCATTATGTTAAAAAGGCCTTTGGAGCCTCATTGTAAACATCATCTTCTTCTTGTGAATGAGCATAGTCATCACATCTCTTGTTAGAGATAAACTGCCACCATTCTAGCGATTTCATTCACTCTATATTTTTATAGTTCTGTACATTTCGCTCATTAATAGAAATTGTGTATTACTATATATATGTGCCTCTTGTTATATATCTAATATATCTCTATTATATTATTGGCTCTCTTGCAATATATTTGTATATTTCTTTGTATATATCCGGTCTCATTTTGGGCTCAAAATAATCTGGATCAGTGGTATCAGAGCAGGCTACTCTTGGTCATTTTTTTTAGTGCATGTCTCCGACGAGGTCCGAGTATAGAAAGTTGGGTCTTGAGCTTGTCTCTCTTGAGGAAAATTGCTCTCGCACGCCCAAAAAACCCTCCATGGAGGAAGAAAAGAGAAACAACAGAGCAAAACATTTTATTAATACGTTTCTCGAGAAATCTCTCACGCAACAGAGGGATGAAATGATGGATAATTGTTCCCAAATCCTTCGATGCTTGTCAATAACAACAGATGCATCTTCATCAAGAAGCCAGTTTGGAGGCACCACTCCTTTAAAGGTACAAGTTAATTTTGATATTCTCTTATTTGAAGATCATATAGATGCAGATGCTCTAGAAAAATGGTTAAATATGCTAGAATGTTATTTCTCTATGCACAATTTCTTCGACAGGGAAAAGATCACCTTCACGCTCCTTAAGGATCTTCCCCATGTCAAACATTGGTGGGATACTTACTGTGAGAAAATTTCCACATAGGAGTTTGGAATGTTTGAGGCTGAACCCACTTGGGAATCTTTCATAGATGTCGTCAAGGAACAGTATTACCCTGTTGGAAACTATGAAGACCAATACATGAGATGTACCACGCTGCGTCAAGAGAGGGGCCAAGCAGTGTCAGAGTTCACCAATACCTTCCATACCTTGTGCACCAAGCTAGGTATCAAATATTCTAAGTGGCATTTGGTTCTGAAATACCATGGGGCTCTACAAAGGTACATCCAAACCAAAATGGAGTTTTTGGAAATCTCATTGTTTAGAGATGCTTATCAATATGTTCTCAAAATAGAGAAGAAATTTAAGAACTAGAACAAATGGGAGTTCGAGTCTGCAAATCCACAACAACCAAAGTATGGTAATGATGGCCCTAACAACCAACCTCCATAAAACCAGTCCAAGCCATAGGAAAAGAAGGGTAACAAAAAGACAAAGAAGGACACTAGAAAGTGGTGCGATTTCCACAAAATCCCTTGGCATAACACTGATGAATGTTGCTCAAAACATTCATTGGTGGTCGAGAACAAAGAAAAAGAGGCGAACCCTGATTCATGATCTGATTCAAAAAATAATGGAAGGAAACAGATCATTGACATAGACCCCACTGCCACTATCAAAAACACAACGATCCAACCAGAAGAACCAACAGATCCTGAAGAGGGGGGAGTGCCTCTTCCATTCACATATGTGGGTAAAGGGGACCCCATTGCATTTCATTGTTGTAGCGGATGCCAAAAGAACCTCATCTCAAAAAAGGTCGTCAAATAGTTGGAATTGAAAACAACACCACACCTGAAACCATACAACATCAAGTGGCTTCACCAGGGACAATATCTTCATGTTAGCCAATAGTGCCACCTGTCCTACGAAATCAATCCCTTCAAGAATGAGGTATTTTGCGATGTTGCCCTGCTGGATGTCTGTGATGTTATTTTGGGCCAACCATATATGTGGAAGCTCCATGTTTTTTATGAGTCTCAACCCCGTATTTTCATTGTTACTCTGTGGGATCAACTCTACAGGATACTAGAGGTAGTTGTGACTACTGTTTCGATAAAACAATGCATCAATGTCATCTCTCATATGACAAAGTATATCTTCTTCACGATTCAGGAAGAAGGTGAACAAAAGGACATTGTGACCACTACAGCCTCGGTCCAAGCCCCTTATATCCAACAGAAACAAATTGACAAGATTGAAACAAAGAATAAAGATTAATTCTTCACACTTTCATCTCTTGCAGTCACATTGGTTAAAAAGGTCCAACAAGGCAAGCAACTCACCAAGGTTCAAATTCAAAAAATTCTTCCCCATCTCTCACAGGAACTCAACGCAATGGAGAAAAATTATTCCTAAGGAGGGAGGATTTATCTAGATGGATATTGGTGGGCACCCACCTATTCCACTGGCTCAAAGAACATTTTTCCATTTTGGCATTTTTTTAAACTTTTTCGAGTAGTAAACTTCAGGGGCCATTTCGAGGTCGTAAACAATGGTTTTTTTGGACTTTTTGGGGGCCAGGAGTCTCAAAGGGAACACCCTAAACCCCAACATAAGTTGTACTTATCAGATAAACCTTTTTTATGATGTATTGGATGCCCCAAACATACATCGTATGCAAATGTTATGCCCTCGGGAATTTGATGTATCAACTACCTCCATCGGGGCCCGCAAACCTTTTGGCCTTTCATCTTCCAGGGTTAGGGTTTTGGATTTTCATTATGTTAAAAAGGACTTTGGAGCCTCATTGCAAACATCATAATCTTCTTGTGAATGAGCATAGCCATCACATATCTTCTCAGAGATAAGTTGCCACCATTATAGCGAGTTCATTCACTTTGTATTTTTACAGTTCTGTACATTTAGCTCATTAATAGAAATTGTGTATTACTATATATTTGTGCCTATTATTATATATATGATATATGTATGTTATATTATTGGCTCTTTTGAAATATCTCTATATATTTATTTTTATATCTCCACTCTCATTTCAGGCTCAAAATAATTCAGATCAGAATCCTAGTCGAATCTCCCTTATTAGTAGGACAAAATTTAGATACAAATTTGTACAACTGGAAAATGGATAATTACAAGGCTCAAGAGAAATAATATTGGTCAATAGAATCCATACCGATAGAAAGATCCAAATAATGTTTCTTAGTACAATTTGTCCGAATTGTGGCAGAAAGAAAGCTAAAGAAAACATCAACGCTCATTCTGACTCATATAAATGCAAGAGAACACTTGTGGTTTAGTCAAAGGAAATCTTCGTTGGTGCATTTCGACGAAGTGTCCAATTTGGTCGAGGATCAAGAAATAATTCAAAGTCTAGTCAAGTAGTTCACAGGTCAGCCGCCCGACGGTGGGAAACGTATGCACCTCGACTAAAAACATGGAACACTGCCACATTATACTTTGTCGAAATATTTGGGTGAAAACAACTATCAACAAACTTGCACATCCTAACTTTCAAAATTCGGTTCGACCCAATAGCTCACATCCAACAATGTGAGAAGGAATGAAAAAAATTAGGATACCGAGATGAGAAAGTATGACCACATATGTTTTAGAACACATTATCCAACATACCACAAAAAGCGTATAATATTGAAGAAGCGTCTAGACATACATTTGACTGGAACATAATCAAAAGTAATTTTTTTAAAGACTATAAGTTCATATCAAAGGAGGGACTTCTACAACCAACAACAAAAGAAATAAAAAGCTTTCTATTGTAACACCCCAGTTTTGATACCTATGAACTAGAATGTATTATCTAAATGTGACTTAGGCTGGTGAGCCGGTAAAGCTAGAAAGGGGTCAGAGTGCCTAGAAATGTAATAGATCTATATATCTATTAATAAAATATATCGTTGGATGCATGAAAGATCAGGACAACAGATAGGGGGATATGATTCCACAAGAGAGGGGGCAAAAGGGGATAAGTCTTTTTATTATATTGTATTTACCCATTTTGGTTTTAGTTGAGAAAAGTGGTTACATGAGCTTCTTAGGAAGGCCATGTGGTTCTTGGTTTTTGTAATTATATAAACCCTTCATATGGGTTGTTTGGGGATTTTTCTTTGTTTTTCTCCATTTATTCTTACACTCTTTCCTTAGGATTCTTCCTCATTCACTCTTTCTAATTCATGTGCTCTTGCTTGGAGCATGGAAACAAATGGCTAGAGGAGGAAAGCCATTCTGGGATGGATGTGATAAATTATTGATCATTCCAGGTTGGAATGGATGCCTATGGGCATGAGATTGATGGAAGTTTTGAATGAACTATTCACAACTAAGAATCCTTGGAGGTTCGAGCGTGGCGATTTCTTGATCAGTAGCACTGGAGCCCTGGAGAGAAATGGAACAGCCCAAGGGATAGTATGGCAGGGAAAGAGGTTCATTTATATGGGTTGTGTGGGTTGAAGGGGAAAGAGAGATGGAAATTAGGATTGTTGTGTGGTTGGGAAAACCTGAGAGATAATTAGCCAGCTACTGTGTGTTTTAGATTTGTCTTAGGACCCGTCCTTGGTGATTCATGGCCTTGTCTTAGGGGTGACCTGCTATTGAGAATTGGAACAACAATGTCTATGTTTGGGAGGAACGTCCTTGGTCTACAGCGAGTTGGATATGGTTTAATTAAAGATAAGTTATCTCTATGTTTTGTGTATATTTATGTGCCACTGTGTATTTAATTATCTCTAAGATTCATATTTATAATGTGTTTTCTTGCTGGTTATTGTTGTGCATGCATCTTGTTCCTTGGATGGTTTAGCATGAATATTGATTATTTCATGTGTGTTATTGCAATATTTCATGCTTGATTTCTATTTAATTGTTATCAAAATTCAAGATCAACTTAAAAGTGTGTTTTTGAGGTAGTGTGCCCAGCCCGTGGGTGGCTGGGTATGTTACATATATAAAAATCAAGTCCCAAGGAGATGACGGAAAGAGGGAAAGCCAAATCCAATGAAGTCTCAACCTCGAATTGTAATTTCGTCTCAACTCAGAACACAACTACTGTCATAGCCCATTGGATAGATATGGAAAATATATGTTTTCCAGGGCAGAGCTTCCATTGGAAGAAAAATCACTCGAGTATACAAAGTCATGTTAATATAGATTACAATGTGACTAAGGAAGAGAAAGAGGAGAAAGAAGATACAAACAAGCTTGAATTCCCATCAAATTATTAGAAAGTCATTGAAGGATAACATCAATTAGATGAATCAAAAGCACCAGAATGGATGGATGCATAAATCAAGACCAAAGTATTCGACATCTCAATAGACGATCGACCAAAAATGGCAAGAGTAGGCTACTACTGAACCGAAAAGAAAACCTTACAAATTGTGGATCTATTAAAATAATATCAAGAAGTTTTTGTCAGGGATTGTAAAGACTTGAAAGGCTTAGTACAAGAAATGGATGAAATGAAAATTAATCTAATTCTTGGAGATAAGTCTGGCAAAAAATGGCCATATAAATTAGCGCATAAGTATAAGCCTATCGTTGAAAAGGAAATTGAGGCAATTCTAGTTGCTAATATCATATATCCAATTGATAAGTTAGAATGGGAAATCCCCATGGTCATACAACCAAAGAAGCATGATCCCAAGAAGCTAAGAATCTATGTTGAATTTTGAGGATTAAACAAGCTCATAGTAACCGATCCATTTCCAACACCATACGCTGATGAAATCATCAACGAAGTCGCAGGGAACAAATTTTATTCCTTTACCGAAAAATTCTCTGGCTACAATCAAGTACCAATAGCTAAAGAAGACCAAGAAAAAACTACATTTGTATCCAAATTAAGATAATTTGGATACAAAGTCATTCCCTTTAGTCTAAAAAATTCCTCGACAGTCTTCTCTAGGATAGTGGTCAAGGCATTTCAGGAATACAATTATAAAACAATGGTTGTATACTTCGATGATTGGACTATCTAAACCTCCTAAAGGATCACATACAGTGGCTACGAATGATGTTGGAGAGATGTAGGAAGATTCACTTATCCTTGAATATAAAAAAAATGTATCTTCCCCACACAAATAGGAATACTATTGGGACATATTGTGTAAAGACGACGTCAAAGTCGATATGGGAAAGATAAAAATCATCCTCGACCTAAAATTGCCAGTCAATCAAAAAAAAAAAAATCTTCGTTGGACACACTAGATATTATCAAAAGTTTATTCGACATTACTCTGATATTACTTTTTGAGTTGATGATATACTAAAGAAAGAAACATAGTGTCCATAGAGTCAGGAATGTAATAACTCTTTTGAACTACTAAAAATAAAGTTGGTAGAAGCACCAATACTAATATTTCCTGACTGGACTAGAAAATTTTATGTACATGTCAATGCATATAATGTTGTTGTCAACGTAGTGTTAGCCCAGCCATACGATGAGGTGTTCAACCATCCCAAGGTATATGCCAGTCAGAAGCTAAATAAAGCAGAGTAGAATTACTTGACGACAGAGCGTGAAGCTTTAGCAATGATTTATGCCTTGCAAAACTTCAAACACTCTCTCCCAGTGAATCCATTTGTATTTTTTACTGAACATCAAGCTTTGATATTCAACCAAGAAAAAAAAGAAAGTCAGTATCTAAAGTATGAAAACTTCAAATAAGCAGTAGTATTATAAATAAGTGATTTCACATCTATGGAACAACAAGCAAAGGAACTTCATCACGACATGACATCAACATTTTATTCTATCTTATTTTTCTCATTGTCATTTTGTAATAACTTCAGTGAGGCCATAATAGATTTTATTTTTATTTTTTCACACTCCCCTCTTGCTCGGGACAAACATGTTGGAATATTCACCAATAATGAGAGGGGGGTGAATCAATATTGGGCACTGTTTACCACTTTTAATCACAATATGCAAGAATTTAAGATATCAACAATTTATCACTTATGATTGCATTCAAGATACCATAAACATATAACCACAAATATACAATACACAAGAATTTTACGTGGAAACCCAAATGGGAGAAAACCATAGAATGTTTTCTTATATATTAGAATATTACATTCATAGGAAGCACCAAATTCCAAAATTCTCCATCACCAACTGGAAGGAGGCACCAACCCCATGATTTACAGGCACCAACCTGAAGGAAGCTACAACTCCCTAGATTCTCTAGCTCCAACTGGAAGGAGGCTCCAACCCCGTAGTTT
>JASDQU010011054.1:181993-192421 GCA_032191745.1 Picea mariana
GAAAACAAAAAATACGTTCACATATTATATCACTTGGCCATAGCCAAATTTATATCTACATTATGCATTAATTAAACATGTGATTTTAGTGGGGATGTTACACATATGTTGGACTTTGATGTTATAAATGTGAAGGAAACTTGAGAGTTTCTTATTGATCCATAATAAATTATCGATAGAAATAAGCAACATTTACACAACTAATTAACAAATTTGGTTAAGGTCCATTGTTAACACTAGTCAAAGGATGATGACACATGGGAGTTACCCTCACTTGTTTGATGATAGAATGGATCTGGGTCATATCCATCATTAGTGGGGGAGGATTGTGACACCCCTCATGCTAGATTTTATTTTAATATTGTTTTAAATTCATCAGACTTTATTAATTAATGCTTCAACCTAGACAGTTATGTGGCTTATGGATGTTGGCATTCACTCTTATCGGCTACTTCTATTGATTGATGATGTTAATATGGCTTGATGGTGTTTCCTTATGTGATGTGATTGATGATGATTTCATATTATGTGGTTACTTTTGAGGGGTCCTAAATCCATTTTAACTCAATAGTAGGAGCCAAACCCGCCACCGAGGCCCAATTAGACTCTACAGCGTTTAATGGTGGAATGGTTCTCCAGATCTTGTGATCCAGCCAATTAATCGATGGGATTTACATAGTGATTGACAGGATGTCTTCTCTTGAAATCTCCTCCTTCTCCCTGGACGTTCTCTTTTTTTAGTTTATCTTATAGGTGGGACCGATACAAGATAAATGTTGGTATAAACCAACTGGGTAACAAAGGGGGGATGCTTAAATACTAAAGAAGGTTGAGCTTGGGATAACCCTCGTGCTCAAGCATGCAGACAATGATTCTTAAACCTATGACAAGCCTAGTAATAATACGTTAACCTGCTGGTGTTCCAATCATTGACTGAGATATAATTATCAGAAGAAAACATACATGTAATAAACGATGGCAAGAAAAATAGTTTCCTTAGCTCTAATCATTGATCACACATTAACACAACAATTTACCTTTCATCATTAGAGACAAGAACTATAAAAATATTGAGTTAGATAACTTATCAACATATTAAGAGGCTCTTACTCGTTACAGCATCCATTCATGAGATAAAATCAAAAATAATTCTTCTTTAGATCCAATCACACACCCTTTTGATGAAAAATGAACATAGACTTGTCTCTGGTCCTAAACAGGACTTCTCAATTAAGGTAGCTCCAAAATAGTTGTTTACAAATCCAAAAATGAGGGTCTTTGCAAAAAACCATCGACCCTTTCTAACAAGTCAATCCTCTTATTTATAACATATTATTAACTAAAAATAACTATCAAAAGTGCAAGCTAAGTAAAACAAAACATCGCCACATCTCTCATTATTCTAAGAGTCGTCAAATGGTTTAACTTGAGTGGGTGACTCTTCTTGTACTCCGGCCATTTGATGAAGAGTTCCTCGCATGTGTTAGCATACAGGAATCTGTGTTGGTCCATCGGGGCTGAAAGGATCTCCTTTATCTCCATTGCCCATGCTCGATACTTGACTATTCTAGCACTTAACTATTGTAACACTGTCCGAGCCTTGATCGGGTGCTCCATGAACTATTGTACTTGACCTAGCACCATTTTCGCCAACTTTGTTATCTCCGCAGCTCACGATAAGTCATGTTTGGAATGTAGTTTGACTATTTCATGCAAGTCAACAAAGTCATCAAGTGTGTCAAATTCTAGAAGGTCGATGTCTCTCATCACCCGGTTAATCTTGGTCCAGCTCTTTTCGCACTCAACCCATTTCTCTTGGATTTCCTGATGAGGTTCTTGGGCCATTTTCACCCAGTATTCGGCCAAATTCTTTATGCGATCGATGTTTCTATCCCTTAGTACCCGAATGTCGTGCTCTTTGGCTTCTCAGCCCTGTTGAACCACTTTGATGTAAACGATCCTTTCCACTGCATTGTGTTCTTTCTCATACCATCTTTCCATATATTTTCACGCTGTCATTGCCATGAGGGTGTCTTCTTGGAAATCGTCTATCCCTGCAGTGAAAAGGTGTCTCTCATTCATAAATTTACCGTAGGCATCCTGGAATTTGCTTCTCAAGAACATTGTGGCCTGTGTGGAGTCCCGATAATATTTCACCAAATGGCGTAGATGATCCAAATCCTTCAGTGCAGCAGCCAACTCCTCTTCATCCTTCCTCGCTCGATCGAGGGTGGCATCTGTGATTGCCATCCCTACACCGATAAGCTCAAATGTATTGGCATGCTCCGTGCTAATCAATTTTACCTCTGTGGTGATGAGGATGGAGTGATCCAGAGTAAGCATCCTCTTCTTGGTGGTTCTCTTCATGATGGCTTTCCTCTTTTGGTCATAAGATATGGCTTGTATATCAGCGACCTCATCCATGGGTTCAGGGATTCGCTGCTCTCCCCAGGTAAGCATGTTTCCTAGGCTCTCGACGGTGTAAATATGTTCAAGGCTAGTTTCTTCAACCTCTTCTGTGTGTTCCAAAAATTCGGCCTCTGGTTGTTGCTCATCTGGAGGCAAAGTATCGGCCAAAATTGATGCATCAGGGGCAGGCTCAGTACTTACTTGATAATCGACTGTTGGGATGTCCTTTTCCTACTGTGGAACTTCCTCTTCTTGTTCTCCTGATCCTAGCTCGTGCTTCAAGGTATCCACTTGGGTCTTTGATACATAGAGTAGCTCAATGTATAAGACACTTTCGACCTCCTGGTCACTTTGTGAAAGGATTTGAATTTTAGCATCGGGAGCTGGGGAAGATTCTTTCTCAGGTTCCTTTTCCTTTGTGATCTGTACTAAAGTCACCAGCGAAACCTCTAAAATCTCCTCATCATCATAGATTTTCATTAGGTCATGTAAGGGGTTTGGTGCACTTTCTCTCCTTGATGTACACGCTATCTCTGGCTGAGCTAAAACATCCCCAAGTGATCCGGATTTTGGCGTTGAAACTTCAGGGTTATCTAACTCGATGCTCTCTTCAATTTGTATTGGCTCTGGGTCACTTGGACCTGCCCAACTTTCGATTGGGTTTTCGACAAGACTCTTGTCATTTCTACGAGGTATGGGTCATTCTGAAGCTTATCAATTACTCTCTATTCCTGTTCCATTAGGATCAATCCCCTTGCTTGTGCCTCTGATGTTATAGACAAACCCCTGTTATGAACCTTTGTTGTCTCTGCTGCTCTCATTTCTTCCCTAGATCTAAGGGCCTCTTGATCTGAATGCTCTATTCTCGTCACCTGTTCATCCATGCTCATGGCCTTGAACCTGGTCATTTTTGGGTTGTCCATCCTTTGCACCACCTCATCCCATTCCTAGGCATTTTCTTTGAATACTTCATCCTCGAACTTGTCATGAGCATATGACCAACAGGACGACACCTGTGAAGCATGTTTCAGGACCATTCCCTTTGTATCGTTCTTGTGGAATCAACCCGTCAAGAATATGAATTTGAGTTGGCTCAACCCTTCTTGTTTGGCTTGAGCGGTATCCTTTACCAAATAGAAACCTACATGGAAACCATAGGGTATCAAAGCCAGTTTCTTGTCCTTGACCAGGGTGGCATTGTAGCCTTGCAAGATGGTCTTATAGCATATTTATCCTACGACGAGTTGGTCTGGTACATGAGTTGAAAGGGTATATGGTGCTCTAGTGGCCTCAAACACCCTAATGTAGGTGGCACACTCATCCAAATACCAATGGCCTACCTTGGATATCATTTTCTTGGTTGTCGTTGATAGCCTTGGGCATTCCTTCTTAAAAAGAATAAAACAAATCCAGGCAATGAATTCATCACAAATGAGGGAGTAATATTTCTTATACATGTTTTCCCATAGCACGTTGAAGTAGATGTGGACCAAGAGCTCTGTACCATGATAGCTCAGATTCATGGCGGCGAAGACATTCCTAGCGCACATGACATTGAGCAGGTATGAAGCCTTGTAAAAAGTTGGTGCTTCCCCTTCCTTCGACATTTGAGCCCACTTCACATAGATTCTTAGTTGCTTGCATATTATTTCTCTCCAATTGAAGTTGCACCCGACGATTGCCACTGTGTATGCCAAAGGCATCCATGCCTCTGAAAACTTGGAGCAATCTTTCTCTCCATATAACTGGAAGATGAGAGCCATCAAATAGATGTATGGATCCCTCAAGTTAATCGTACCATACCAGCCAGTGCTCCCGTTGCTAAAATTCTTGTCCTCCCTCCACCATCAGGCCATCACCCAGCTGGTGTCATGGTGTTCGTAGAAATTCACCACAAAGTTTTTGTTTAGCCGCTCCTCTGAGTCTTTGAATTTGTAATACTTCTGAACTTCCACCAGGAGGAAAAATATGACAAACCCGCCATCGTCATCATTGATTAAAAACTTATGTGTGTCTGTGTGGTCGATGAGCCATTTCGGGACCTCTATGTAAGGGAAAATGGGGGTTATTCTTGCCACCATGTGTAGATACGACCGTCGGATGTTCAGAACACCTGGTCATCGAGTGCCCTTACATTCGGATCATTGTGTGGGACAAGTTCCGGGTATTCTTCTCATTTGATCCTATTAAAGAGATCCTCCCAATGTAGGAGCACCATCTTGGACCCAGTGCTTGCCTCAGTATCGCCAAAGGCCATAGTTTGGATGAAAACTTTCTTCGTTGTTGTCCTGACGCCATGCTCCAACCTAGGGACATATTCCAATTGCCTCATGATCCCTGGAGAAGAGACTTCGACTGTGTTTGGTTCCTTTAGCTTTGGTACTCTCGATGAGCGTCTGGTGGTTGGATTTCTTAGTGGCATTATTCCTGCAACTTAAGAAAAAATTTAGAGACTGTGTAAAAACCGGATAGACACATATAAATCATAGCCACGTAAAATTTGCAGACTCAGATACATACCTCTGAAGATTGTTAAAACCTAGTTATTTTGATAATCACAGGGTCGATACAACCTTCATGTTACTCATCTTGCTCCTTCAAACACTATGGAATTCTCTTACACGCAGAATGATTTCGTTCACAACAGCTCAAGAGATTTTAAACAGGAAATATATTACCGTGTCGTATCCGCCATTCAATTTGGATGATGAGTGAATTTTCAATAAATATGTCGTCGAATATATATAACTTAAATTCATCGTGGGTTGGCGGTGGAGGCGTGGGTGTTGATGTGGTCTATCAATGATTTTAAACGGATTTTTTGATTGGCACATGAGGTAGCAACTAATGCAGGATCGGGTATTAATTATCTCCTTAAATGCTCAAAATCCTATCGTATCTAATGCTAAAATGTCTCATCGCGTCTCTCTTTCAGTGGGTGGATCGGGGATCGGGGTTGTGCTACGAACTTTTTCATTGATATCATCCTGCAAAAATCTCCGACGCCGATCAATATTTCCATACAATGCTGACGTGACAAAGATGACTCGGAGGTGTGACTCGGACCTAGGGAACCAAGAATAACTCAAGATAGAACTAGACTGTACGACCCTCTTACCTAGCTAAGATACATGGCGTTGGAGACCAGTGACTTAATTCGCTTGTATTAATCGAAGTTGGGACTTTCCTTAAGTTATTCATTCCAAAACAAGCCTTAGCTTGTCAATGCTGAAAAAGTGTTTAGTATCGACGATCGACGATAAACCTATCAAAGCGCTTTCAGATTCTCTCCCTTGAAAACGTCCTGATGCCGAAAACGCATCGGGGATAACTTTTATCATGGTCAAAACGGTTGTTGTAATCCTTCTGGGTTTTCCCCGATTCCGATAAAGCGCCTCGGGCATCAGCAATCAGCGACATGTTTTCTTTCTTTGTTAATGTATGTCCTCTCTGTATTTTACCGATGTCCAAGGGGAATCGTCTATCAGTGATATCTTTATGCGAAAAACCTAAAGCAAACCAAAAATTTCTTCTGCCGATGCTGATGGAGATCGATGCTCAGCAACTGTGGTTTTTTGAGTGGTTCCTTTTTCTTCTTTGAATTCCTTCCGATGCTGAAACTGAGCACGTTGGGTGAAGTGTTTGGTTGTCGATTCTTTATTCAAGTGTTAAGGTATTTTTAGTCATGGGGTTTTATAATTTCAAGAAAACTTGAATAGGTGATGAGAGTCATGAAAATAAGCAAAAGAAAAAATGTTTTCGAAACTGAAATTCAATCAGACAGGGCAGAAGATCAATTGGTACCCAAAAAAGTAAAAAAATTGATAAAGGATTTTTAGGGTGTGTTGAGGTCTCAACAAATGGTGAATTACTGGGAGAAATAAGATCTTTGTTCCTACCTCGGGCTCAGCTGATGCAAAAGATAGTTAAGAACTTAATTGGTTTTTTATCAGAGCCTCTTTATCCTTGCATTTGAAATTCCCTGGTTGGTGCATCTGGGCCTGCCTGTGGGGTTTCAACCTTTATTCCACCTTTGTTTCTTGTAACCCTGACTCACACCCCCTTTGACAAGAGTCGAGTAAAGCATTCACTAGAACCAGGCCTTTTAGTTATCATCATTCACTTTCCACGGTGTTGCTCTGCTACCTACGAGCGTCCATAGCCCCGACAGAGTCACCCCGACATCACAGACCTTGCTCCAATGTCAACGAGTGTCCATAGCCCTGACGGAGTTATCTACATACCCTCTCCTACTATGTATTCCTTTGATATAGTTGATTTTATTTTGGAAGAATGCCCTGAGCGAGTGGAAGAAGAGGACATCTCTTATTTGCAAAATGAGATGGTTAGGGTGAATTTTTTGCTAGCTCTATCTTGGGGTACATTTAGTCCTTTCCATCTTACCACCTTTCCCTTAAGGTTTTACCAGACCACTAGGCAAACACTTCATCACTTTTGCAAGGTTGTTCATCTGCACAGGTTAGATAGAAAACCCCTTTAAAACAACCGCAAGTCTCCCATCACTTCTTTTGTTATATGTAAGCGATGAGTCAAGAACAGATTTCATCATATCGCATGAATTGAGGTCAACCAATGCCCTACTAAACAAAATATTCAAAAGCGCATAAGTACTATTGAAAGAAACAAAAAAAAACAAGGCACTCCACAATCAACCTACCTAAAAACAAAACATCATGAAAATGCACACACACATTTTTTTTTAACAAAAATATTGTTTTAGGGCTTGGCTATTCACCGGGAGGGCGTCAGGTTCCCGCCTTAGATTCTGCAACCGATATGTTCCTACCCCAATTTTATCGGCTACTTGAAAAGTTCCGATCCATAGATTCTGAAACTTCGAATGTTTTCCCTTCGGCTCATTTTCTCTGTCCCATTTTAGGACTAAGTCTCCTACTTCAAAGTTCTTCTCTTTGACCTTTTATCAAACCACCTTTTAACTATATGTTC
The DNA here is from genome assembly GCA_032191745.1 of Picea mariana. Lineage (NCBI taxonomy): Eukaryota > Viridiplantae > Streptophyta > Pinopsida > Pinales > Pinaceae > Picea > Picea mariana. The sequence continues at coordinate 189,371 of JASDQU010011054.1, forward strand.
ATGAGCTATGAAATTCTATTTTTCTTTCTCCCTCTCTTCTTCCATCATGAGGAGGGTATCAATTCTTTGTTGTATAACTGATGAGTTTTGTCCTCTAGAATCCTGAGAAAGCTGAAGAGATGGAAGATATAGCCCGTTCGGGAGAATGGCTTCTTGTCCGTACACTAGAAAGTATGGGGAATTCCCTATAGATTCCTTGGGTGTTACTCTATCATCCCATAAGGCATTATGAAGTGAACTGTACCAATTCCTTTGGTTGTCTGCAACTGTTTTATTTAATATCCTCACTAGGTTCTTATTGGCTGATTTTGCCACTTCGTTCCCATGTGGATAATAGTTTGTAGAGTATTTGATTATGATTCCTTTGTCTAGAGAAAACTCTGTTAATAGGGTGGAAGAAAAGTAAGCAGAATTATCAAAAACAAGGATGGACGGCATATCGATCCTCGTAATCAGTTGTTTTTCTATGAATTGGATAACCACCTTTTCATTTACATGCGTTAGAGGGATGGCCTTTGTCCATTTCATGAAATAGTCTATGGCAGTCAGTATGTATCTATGTTGTTTTGAATAACTCGGTGTAATTTATCCTATGATATCTATCCCCCATTTTTCAAATGGCCTGGAAAAGGCCACAGGTTGGAGTGGGACAACTTCTCTCTTTTCCCTCCCCGCACTTATTTGGCAATTTTTATAGTTTCTAGCATATGTGTGAGCATCCCTGAACATAGTAGGCCAATAATAGCTAGCTATTAGTATTTTGTGAGAAGTGATGTTTCCTGCGAAATTTCCACCTACAGGACCATCATGGAGCTCCTTTAGAACTTTGTCTGCATCTTGGCGTTCGAGACATCTTAAAAGTACCCCATCATAATTAACACAAAAGAGCNATGAGGCAATATTGTGTTGATTTTAACCTGAGGGCTCTCCTTTCCCTGGGATTTAGGTTTTCAGGGAAAGTCCCATGATGCAGGAGATAAGTCAGTTTCTCATACCAAGACTCTTTCCCTGGGGAGACGTATGAAGCTTCACCACACCATAATGCCAATTAATTCTCCTATCCGGGGTCTTCATTTACTTGGTCTTGGGCTTCAACTGCCAGTATGCATAATCCTTATCCCTTAACCAGTTTAGAAGGTTTTATATCTAGATCAAATTCTTGGACTACTTCCATCAAGTTTCCTCTTATTTTCCCCATCTTTTGTTGAGTGAATAGGGATCGGGCTGCGGGGTGAGGCACAATGACTTTGGTATGGTTCTTTAGGATGTAAGATCTAAAGTGTTTCACTGCCTTGTATACTAAATAAGCATGCTTGTCTATAGCAGGGTAATTTAGTTCGGACCCTTGGATATTAGTGCTCATAAATGATACTGTGGCCTCATTGTTTTCATCATCCTTCTGAGTCAACACTGCAACTAATGATTCGTCGGAGGAAAAAGTGTAGAGGAATAAATATTTTCTAAATTTGGGATTTCGCAACACTGGGGCTTGAGATATTGCAACCTTAATATTGTTGAAAGAACTGTTTCATTCATCATCCCACTTAAATTCGGCATCTTTGCGGATCATGTTTTGTCAGGGTTTGATCATTTCAGTGAAATCGGAGGTGAATTTCCTCACAAAATTGATTTTCCCAAAGAAAGATTGCATAGAATTCTTGTTGTGGAATAATGGAAGTTGAGTTATGTCCCTAATCCGTTCTGGGTCTATGCGAATCATTGTTTGAGATATAATATGACCTAGCAATTTACCTTCTTCAACACCAAAGATATTTTTCTAAGGTTTAAGGATATACCATATTTCCTACACCTTTCAAAAATCTAGGTTAAGTGTTGGATGTGATCTTATTTGTTCTTTGAATACACAATTACTTCATCCAAATAGACTAGTACACATGTGTTGATTATTCCCCGAAGCGCTACATCCATGGCCCTCTGGAAGTTTTCCCCTGCATTAATTAACCCAAAGGGAATGCATTTATAATCAAAGGTTCCCCACTTGGTTCAGAAGGTAGTTTTCAAATGGTCTCCCTCTAAAACTAGAACTTGGTTGTAACCTGATAACCCATCCAGCAGAGAGAAAATCTCAGAGTCAGACATGGTCTGCAAGATTTTCTCCATTGGTGGGACTGGGTAGTTGTCCTTTTCTGAATCTCTGTTGAGGTTTTTGAAATCTACACATAGGTGGATCTCCCCAGACTTTTTCCTCACAGGAGCCAAATTTGTTACCCATGCAAAGTGTCTAACCTCGAAGATAATATTAGCATCTAGTAATTTCTTTAACTCCTAACACATGAGAGGCTCCAGGGATGGGTGGTACTTCTGGAGATTCTGTTGGAAGGGTTTCACTCCGGGATTTAATGGGATTGTGTGTTGAATGATGTGAGTATCATAAGTGTTCAAATCTCGGTAGGACCATGCAAAGATATCTTGATATTTTTTGAAAATTTTGAGATAGGCCTTCCTTTCCTTTTTAGATACTGTCTTGCCGAGATTTACATTCTTGGGGTTTTCTGGGGTTCCTAGATTTATAGTTTCATACATGGGACAAGAACTCCCCATTTTTGCGTTCATTGATCCTTTGAATCTTTCCCTTAAGTCAATAAGGTTTTATAAATTGGAAACCCCTTTCGGTATCATGTGAGACCTTGGTTTTTCAGTCGGTTCATCTATATGAGGATTTCTTACATGGGGGTTGGGTCCTAGTGATTTCTCCTGAAATATTTCATCGTCAATAGCTAGATATTTAAAATTATTTTGATTAGTCAAAAAGCTTATGATCTGTTCATGTCCTCCAAAAACCTTCCAATTGGAAATATTCTTGGGAATCGATGGTTTGTATAGTAGCTCCATAGTGAATTAGGAGTCTTCATAGTATTATAGGAGATAACCTTGAGGTAGTGGTGGCCAGAGAGTTAGCAAGAGTGTTCTTTGTTATGGGGATCATTGTAATGTTGAAGGCCTCAAAATGTTCTATTAGTCCGTGCACTTCCTGTTGGTAATTCCTCGGTTGGGGAGAGTTGCAATGTATAGTGTTCCTTACTTCTCTAA
>JASDQU010011054.1:198121-213611 GCA_032191745.1 Picea mariana
CTTAGATTCTGCAACCGATATGTTCCTACCCCAATTTTATCATCTACTTGAAAAGGTCCGATCCATAGATTCTGAAACTTCGAATGTTTTCCCTTCGGCTCATTTTCTCTGCCCCATTTTAGGACTAAGTCTCCTACTTCAAAGTTCTTCTCTTTGACCTTTTATCAAACCACCTTTTAACTATATGTTGATGAGATATGAAATTCTATTTTTCTTTCTCCCTCTCTTCTTCCATCATGAGGAGGGTATCAATTCTTTGTTGTATAACTGATGAGGTTTGTCCTCTAGAATCCTGAGAAAGCTGAAGAGATGGAAGATATAGCCCATTCGGGAGAATGGATTCTTGTCCGTACACTAGAAGGTATGGGGAATTCCCTATAGATTCCTTGGGTTTTACTCTATCAGCCCATAAGGCATTATGAAGTGAACTATACCAATTCCTCTAGATGTCTGCAACTGTTTTATTTAATATCCTCACTAGGTTCTTATTGGCTGATTTTGCCACTTCATTCCCATGTGGATAATAGTTTGTAGAGTATCTGATTATGATTCCTTTGTCTAGAGAAAACTCTGTTAATAGGGTGGAATAAAAGTAATCAGAATTATCAAAAACAAGGATGGAAGGCATACCGAGCCTCGTAATCGGTTGTTGTTCTATGAATTGGATCACCACCTTTTCATTTACATGAGTTAGAGGGATGGCCTTTGTCCATTTCATGAAATAGTCTATGGCAGTTAGTATGTATCTATGTTGTTTTGAATAACTCGGTGTAATTTATCCTAAGATATCTATCCCCCATTGCTCAAATGGCCTGGAAAAGGCCACAGGTTGGAGTGGGACAACTTCTCTCTTTTCCCTCCCTACACTTATTTGGCAAGTTTTATAGTTTCTAGCATATGTGTGAGCATCCCTGAACATAGTAGGCCAATAATAGCTAACTCTCAGTATTTTGTGAGAAGTGATGTTTCCTGCGAAATTTCCACCTACAGGACCATCATGGAGCTCCTTTAGAACTTTGTCTGCATCTTCATGTTTGAGACGTCTTAAAAGTACCCCATCATAATTAACACAAAAGAGCACCAAATTTATGAGGCGATATTGTGTTGATTTTAACCTAAGGGATCTCCTTTCCCTGGGATTTAGGTTTTCAGGGAAATTCCCATGATGCAAGAGATAAGTCAGTTTCTCATACCAAGACTCTTTCCTTGGGGAGACGTATGAAGCTTCACCACACCATAATGCCAATTAATTCTCCTATCAGGGGTCTTCATTTACTTGGTCTTGGGCTTCAGCTGCCAGTATGCATAATCCTTATCCCTTAACCAGTTTAGAAGGTTTTATATCTAGATCAAATTCTTGGACTACTTCCATCAAGTTTCCTCTTATTTCCCCCATCTTTTGTTGAGTGAATAGGGATCGGGCTGCAGGGTGAGGCACAATGACTTTGGTATGGTTCTTTAGGATGTAAGATCTAAAGTGTTTCACTGCCTTGTATACTAAATAAGCATGCTTGTTTATAGCAGGGTAATTTAGTTCGGACCCTTGGATATTAGTGCTCATAAATGATAATGTGGCCTCATTGTTTTCATCATCCTTCTAAGTCAACACTGCAACTAATGATTCGTCGGAGGAAAAAGTGTAGAGGAATAAATATTTTCTAAATTCGGGATTTCGCAACACTGGGGCTTGAGATATTGCAGCCTTAATATTGTTGAAAGAACTGTTTCATTCATCATCCCACTTAAATTCAGCATCTTTGTGGATCATGTTTTGTAAGGGTTTGATCATTTCAGTGAAATCGAAGGTGAATTTCCTCACAAAATTGATTTTCCCAAAGAAAGATTGCATAGAATTCTTGTTGTGGAATAATGGAAGTTGAGTTATGTCCCTAATCCGTTCTGGGTCTATGCGAATCATTGTTTGAGATATAATATGACCTAGCAATTTACCTTCTTCAACACCAAATATATTTTTCTAAGGTTTAAGGATATACCGTATTTCCTACACCTTTCAAAAATCTGGGTTAAGTGTTGGATGTGATCTCCTTTGTTCTTTGAATACACAATTACGTCATCCAAATAGACTAGTACACATGTGTTGATTAGTCCCTGAAACGCTACATCCATGGCCCTCTGGAAGGTTTCCCCTGCATTGATTAACCCAAAGGGAATGCATTTATAATCAAAGGTTCCCCACTTGGTTCAGAAGGTAGTTTTCAAATGGTCTTCCTCTGAAACTAGAACTTGGTTGTAACCTGATAACCCATCCAGCAGAGAGAAAATCTCAGAGTCAGACATGGTCTGCAAGATTTTCTCCATTGGTGGGACTGGGTAGTTGTCCTTTTCCGAATCTCTGTTGAGGTTTTTGAAATCTACACATAGGTGGATCTCCCTAGACTTTTTCCTCACAGGAACCAAATTTGTTACCCATGAAAAGTGTCTAACCTGGAAGATAATATTAGAATCTAGTAATTTCTTTAACTCCTGACACATGAGAGGCTCCAAGGATGGGTGGTACTTCTGGAGCTTCTGTTGGAAGGGTTTCACTCCGGGATTTAATGGGATTGTGTGTTGAATGATGTGAGTATCATAAGTGTTCAGATCTCAGTAGGACCATGCAAAGATATCTTGATATTTTTTGAAAATTTTGAGATATGCCTTCCTTTCCTTTTTAGATACTGTCTTGCCGAGATTTACATTATTGGGGTTTTCTGAGGTTCCTAGATTTATAGTTTTGTACATGGGACAAGAATTCCCCGTTTTTGCATTCATTGTTCCTTTGAATCTTTCCCTTAAGTCAATAAGGTTTTATAAATTGGAAACCCCTTTCGGTATCATGTGAGACCTTGGTTTTTCAGTCGGTTCATCTATATGAGGATTTCTTACATGGGGGTTGGGTCCTAGTGATTTCTCCTGAAATATTTGATCGTCAATAGCTAGATATTTAAAATTATTCCGATTAGTCAAAAATCTTATGATCTGTTCATCTCCTCCAAAAACCTTCCAATTGGAAATATTCTTGGGAATCGATGGTTTGTATAGTAGCTCCATAGTGAATCGGGAGTCTTCATAGTATTCTATAGGAGATAACCTTGAGGTAGTGGTGTCCAGAGAGTTAGCAAGAGTGTTCTTTGTTATGGGGATCGTTGTAATGTTGAAGGCCTCAAAATGTTCTATTAGTCCGTGCACTTCCTGTTGGTAATTCCTCAGTTGGGGAGAGTTGCAATGTATAGTGTTCCTTACTTCTCTAACGATGATTTTAGAATATCTGAAAACCTTCAATTCTTTGATTTTTAATTCTATGGATTTCTTTAGCCCTTGTACTAGAGCTTCATACTCGGCGATGTTGTTTGTGCATTCAAATTCTAGTCTACATGACATGAATATTTGTTTACCTTTTGGATCAATGAGGATGCACCCTGCCCCTGAACCTTCTTTCTATTTATATCCATTGAAGTACAAGGTCCAAATTTGTGAGAAAAAACCATCATCTCCCTTTTTTCTACCACTTTCCTCCTTTCTTCCTATCTATTTTGTGGTTTCTAACACCGGTTCCTGACAAAAGAGGGTTTCCTCTGCCGTCTTTGGAAAATTTTCTTGAAAACTCATTTCGGAGTTTTGAGTAAGAGGAACATCATATGAGAGGGGGGAGAAATTACTAAAATCAAAATCACGGGAATAATTTCCTAGCACGGGGAAATCTGTCAATGAGGGTTCGTTAAGGGTTTCTAGGTCGGTGACAATATGTTTTAGATATATTTCCCTATTTATGCTGATCATATTCGTGTGTCCCTTTAATGGCAGCCAAAGGTGAGCCCAGTATGTACTAAATTATTTGTTTAACTTCTTAGACCAATATCGACACAGTAGCAATCCATAAGCTTCTGGGATATCTAATACAATGATGTCAATTACTTGAACAAATTTTGGGTGAGTCGCCATCCTGATCATTACATCTTTGAGTTCTCCCATAAACTTTACCTGGGTTATGTCTAGTTGTATCACATGTTTATCACTTTTGAGAGGGACTGCGTTTAATTTATTGCATATAGAGAATGGAATAACATTAGAGGATGCTCCTAAGTCAACCAAACAGTTATGGAGGTTTCTGTTGAAGACTTCAAATGTCAAAAGGAACGGTGGGACAAAAGTATTTCCCTTATTATATTCAGAGCAAGTGTTTATAGTTGGTTTATTTCTTAGATCTATGGGAGCTGGATTTTATCCTTGGTCAATGCTTGTTGTAGGATTTTCTATTGAGTTCAATGTTTGTAACAAAAAGTCCTTTTGCTAAGGGATTCTACACATGTCCATGACCGATATATTTTCCTTCAACTTTTTCAAATCTTCTACTATTTTGTAGTCTAGCTTGGGTGATTCACGTGTATGGATGTTTATAGGATTTCTTCGGGGGGGAAAAGGTGCCTTTGGGTGATCGGGCATTGGTTTTCCTCCTGAATTTTGGTTCGCAGTAAGTTCGTTTGAGACAGGTTGACCCCTACTTTGTGTTTGCATAGCCAAGACCTCTATGGGTGGTTCTTCAACCTCAAATAGGTCATCGGAAGGCATTGGTAGGTCAGGGTTCCATATCAGCATGGTTGTTTCTTCTAGTGGATCAAATTCTTCCTGATCAACAATATTCATAACTGAGCCACTTGATTGTTTAGTTAGGGAAACCTCATATAGAAACCATTTGGCCATCAAATTCATGGTATGCAGCCATTGTGGGTAGTCTCTTTCAGAGTGTTTCTCTTGGTGATAGGTACAGAAAGAGTTAGATGCAACATTTCCCAGTTCGATGTTTAAGTTGGTTGGGGTAGGTTCAATTGCTTTGAACGGTGGATTTCTTTTGAAAAAGGGTTTATAAGGCCTTTGGCCTTGATTTCCTCCCCCTGCACTTATTTTCATGTCTATGATTTTGTTTGATAACTTCTTAACCATGCATTGTAGGCATTTTATGTCTCCACTTCCCTTTCTAGGACCTAGTTCTGTTTGTTTCCCTAGGGGTCTAGTCAATAAGAGTCCTCTCCTGGGAGGAGGTTGAACTTCCTTCTTAACTGATGAGACCTAGATTTCTTTACATCCCTTCATTTGGAATTCTATTGTTTTGGCTTCTTCAAAATTCCCAACTAAGGTTGTTTTGGCAGCCCTCTTCACAAACATGGAAATAGAAGCTGGGAGAGCATTAGCGTATACTTCAATTTGCAACTCTTGAGTGGGTTTAGCTTTGGGTTGAAATTTGTTTAGGATAGTGGTGAACCATTGATTAAAGTATTTAACCTTCTCCTTAGAACTCATGGTGGCAGCAAACAACTTGGTCATCAAAGCTCTTGTAGTGGTTTCTTCTGCAAATTTATCTAGAAAATCTTTTTGAAACTTCGTCCAACTAGTTATGGACCCTACAGGTAAGTTAAAATACCACATGGAGGCCGAATTCTCAAAAGTATAGGGAAAAATACTACATACTACATCTTCATGTTGGACATTCATCAGTCTGATAACTAGTATGAATTTTTTGATACGGTCTTCAGGCAATCCTAAGGCTTCAGGGTCAAATTTAGGGAGCAACATTTCTGGATGTTAGGGCAGGTTATGTACTCATACGGGGATGGCCAGAGCATCTCTGGCCAACCAAGTTTGATTATTTTGAGGTGGATTTCCCCTTTATTCATTTTGATCATTGTTATCTTCCATGTCGTTCAACCCCGAAACTGAGCGTTCTGAGTTAAACCCTTCCTCGTCGAAAAATTCATTGGGCTCGGAGAAGTTGTCGGTTGGTGTTTCAGGGATTAGATTAAGTGGATGTTCAATTTCGTCGATGGAGAAATCTATCAAGTCTTCTACTGTGTGAATGAAAATCTGGTCGGGGGTATCGACCACTGGTCTGATTACTTGTTTTCTACGAGGGAGTACCTGAGCTAAGGGAAGTTCTTCGATTTGTCAGGTGTAAGCTCTTATGATTCTTCTGAACTGGTTCAACTCCTCATGAGGAAGAGCATAAGGTATTTTAGGGAATAGATTTTCTTCCTCTTTCTAGGGTGAGTTACGTGTTTCAGGAGTACTCAGTGTGTGTTGGATGTCTTGAGAATGACTAGCTAGGCATGTGGGTTGTTTTGAATCTACATGATGTGTGAAATATTATGTCAAAACTATTATTATCCATTCATTCTTCAGGTCCTCTTTCTAATGCCAGTTCTTTTGAGGGGTCCTAAATCCCTTTTAAATCAACAGTAGGAACCAAACCCACCACCGAGTCCCAATTAGACTGTGCAGTGTTTAATGATGGAATGGTTCTCCAGATCTTGTGATTCATCCAATTAATCGATGGGCTTTACGTAGTGATTGACAAGATATCTTCTTGTGAATTATCCTCCTTCAGCCTGAACGTTCTCTTTTTGTAGTTTCTCTTATAGGTGGGACCAATACAAGATAAATTTAGGTATAAACTAGCTGGGTAACAAAGGGGGAATTCTTAACTACTGAAGAAGGTTGAGCTTGGGATAAACCTCGTGCTCAAGCATGCAGACAATGATTCTTAAACCTATGACAAGCCTAGTACTAATACGTTAACATGTTGGTGTTCCAATCATTGACTGAGATATAATTATCAGAAGAAAACATACATGTAATAAATGATGGCAAGAAAAATAGTTTCCTTAGCTCTAATCATTGATCACACATTGACACAATGATTTACCTTTCATCATTAGAGACAAGAACTATAAAAATATTGAGTTAGATAAATTATCAACAGATTAAGAGGCTCTTACTCGTTACAACATCCATTCATGAGATAAAATCAGAAATAATTCTTCTTCAGATCCAATCACAGATGCTTTTGATGAAAAATGAACATAAGCTTGTCTCTGGTCCTAAACATGACTTCTCAATTGAGGTAGCTCCGAAATAGTTCTTTACAAATCCAAAAATGAGGGTCTTTGAAAAAAATCATCGACCCTTTCTAACAAGTCGATCCTCTTATGTATAACATATTATTTAACTAAAAATAACTATCAAAATTGCAAGCTAAGTAAAACAAAACATCACCACATGGCACTTTCATCTCTTGGTCTTCTAAGAGTCATCAAATGGTTTCACTTGAGTGGGTGACTCTTCTCGTACTCTGACCATTTGATGAAGATATCCTCACATGTGTTGACATACAAGAATCTGTGTTGGTCCATCGGGGCCGAAAAGATCTCCTTTATCTCCACTGCGTGTGCACGATACTTGACTATTCTAGCACTTAACTATTGTAACATTGTCCGAGCCTTGATTGGGTGCTACATGAACTTCTTTACTTGACTTGACACCATGTTCGCCACCTTTTCTATCTCTGCAACCCACGATGAGTATTGTTTGGCATGTAGTTTGACTATGTCATGCAAGTCGACAAAGTCATCGAGTGTGTCGAATTCTGGAAGGTCGATGTCTCTCATCACCCATTTGATCTTGGTCAAACTCTTTTCGCACTTAACCCATTTCTCTTGGATTTCTTAATAAGGTTCTTGGGCCATTTTCACCCAGTATTCAGTCGAATTCTTTATGTGGTCGATGCTACTATCCCTTAGTACCTGATCCGAAATCGAATCCAGAAGCCTGACAGGGCTTGAAAAATGCTCAAAAATGAAAGTGCTCAGAATCCAACGAAACAAACACCATCGCATCCATCTCGTCTTCCTGATTCTGGATGTATATTTACTTTGTCAAACAAGCTCCATATGTGAAAGTTATCGCATTCTGATCGGAAGCCCAAATAGGTAAAAAGTCAAAGGTCAACTGATCAAAAAGTCAATGCTGATGACATCAGCATGCGGACTGTGCAGGAGATGACATGGCACTCTCTGGATGATAGTGATTGGGCAGGTTCGCTGACAAGGTAGACATGTGGCAGGCAACTGGACCAGTCAATAATTGACAAGTGGCATTAATCCGTCAAATGGGGAGATGCCACGTGGCCCAGTCATGGGTAGCCACGTGGCACCCAGTCATCAGTTGAAGTGGCATGTTTCAAAAATTGTTTTTGGGGTCCATGGGATTTGAACCCATGACCACCACCAAGCCCAACACCTTAAGAAATGGTCTTTTGCCAATACACCAAATTAATGTTATGTTATAAAAACCCATATTATAAAGTATATAGCATGGTATTATGGCGCATAAAGGAGGGGGCTGGGGGCTAAGCCCTAGCCTGTGGTCGTTTGCTTTGTCATATGACCATTGCATATATATGTATGCATGCGATTTGGCGCGTGGTTTATGTTGTATGTTGAGCCACAGTCATATCCGTTTGCCATAGGACCAGGTGTTAACGCAGTTTGGGGCCAGCGCTTAGCCCTTTGGGCTAGCGCTTGGCCATATTAACAAGTATATGACCTTAACTTATGGGTGCACGCCTAGGGAGAAGGGGCTAGGCCCATTTTTATAACTATAAAGTGGGTTTTGTAACTAATTTTTGGGTTTTATGGTTAATTAACCCATTTTTAATGTATTTACTCCATTTTTGGGAGTTATTGGACATTTTTGGAGCCTAATTTTTGGGAGGAAGTTGGAGATGAGCAACCAACTTCCCAGCTATATAACCCAGGCCTGTTTGAGGCCATAGGGGGCATTCAGAGCAGAATTATGCTGAGGAGAAGCCAAGCCAAAGCCATTTTGATGCAGATAAGCTTTTGAGGAGGAGACGTTGTTGGACCATTTCTGGGAGCTCCGGACGTCCGTTTTGCGTGCCGTTTTCTTTGCATGGTTCTAGATATCTAGAAGAACATGACCAGATCAGTCTTGTAGCCATTTTTAATTGCAGCGATGTACTTTGAGCTTTTGAACAGAAATAAAGAAGCCTCCCCCACAGAGAAAAAGGCCCGGAGACGTAGGCAAAGTTGTGCCGAACTCTGTTATCAATCTGCGTGTTATGGTTTGTTGTCTTTTATTTCATTTCAGATCTGCATTTGTGTATATGGCTTTCATAATTCCTCCTCTTTCATCATTCTTCACTAAGTTTTCTCAATGGTTAATTAACGCATGCAAAATTAAAACTCAACCATAAGTCATTAAAAGATCCGACAGATCAGTACCCAAATGTCATTCTCTTTGGCGTCTCAACCTTGATGAACCACGCTGATGTAATTGATCCTTTCCACCATTTGGTGTGCTTTCTCATACAATATTTCCATATCCTTTCACGTCGCCAATGCCATGAGGGTGTCTTCCTAGAAATCGACTATCCCTACAGTGAAAAGGTGTCGCTCATTTGTAAATTTATTATAGGCATCCTGGAATTCGCTTCTCAAGAACATTGTGGCATGTGTGTAGTCCTGATAATATTTGACCAAATGGTGTAGATTCTCCAACTCCTCTTCATCCTTCCTCTCTCTATCCAGGGTGGCATCTTTGATTTCCATCCCTGCACTGATAAGCTTGGACATCCTGGCATGCTTTGTGCTAATCAATTTCTCCTCTGTGGTGATGAGGATGGAGCAATCCATAGTAAGCCTCCTCTTCTTGGTGGTTCTCTTCATGATGGATTTCCTCTTTTGGTCATAGGATATGACTTGTATATCAGCGACTTCATCCACGGGTTCGGGGATTTGTTGCTCTACCCAGGTAAGCATGTTTCCTAGGCTCCCGATGGTGTACATTTGTTCAAGGTTGGGTTCTTCAACCTCTTCTTCATGTTCCAAAAGTTCAGCCTCTAGTTGTTTCTCATCAGGAGGTAAAGTACCGACTGAAATTGATGCATAAGGGGCAGGATCAATACTTACTTGATAATCGATTGTTGGGATGTCAGTTTCCTGATGTGTAACATCCTCTTCTTGTTCGCCTGACCCTAGCTCTTCCTTCGAGCTATCCACTTGGGTCTCTGGTACATCAAGTAGCTCAATGTCTAAGGCAATTTCAACCTCCTGTTCACTTTGTGGAATTATTTTAATTTGAGCATCGAGAGCTGGGGAAGATGCGTTGAGGTTCCTTTTCCTCTGTGATCTGTATCGGAGTCACCAAGGAAACCTCTGAACTCTCCTCATCATAATAGATTGTTATTAGGTTGTGTAAGGGGTTTGATGCACTTGCTCTCCCTGATGTCCTTGCTACCTTTGTCTCAGCTGAAACTTCCCCAAGTGATCCAGCCTATGGCATTGAAACTTCAGGGTTATCTAGCCCGGTGCTCTCTTCAATTTGTATTGGATCTGGGTCACTTGGACCTACCCGACTTTCGATTGGGTTGTCAGAAGGGACCCTTTTCATTTCTATGAGGTCTATGTCATTCTGCAACTGATCAATTACTCTTTGTTCCTGTTCCATTAGGAGAAATCCCCTTTCATGTGCCTCTGGTGTCATAGACAAACCCATGTTCTGCACCTCTATTGCCTCTGTTGCTCTAATTTCTTCCCTATATTTGACGGCCTATTGAGCTGAATGATCTATTTTCATTACCTATTCATCCATGCTCATGGTCTTGAACCTGTTCATTTTCGGTTTGGCCATCCTTTGCACCACCTCGTCCCAGTCTTGGGCATTTTCTGTGAAGACTTCGTCTTCGAACTTATCATGAGCATACGGCCAGTAGGATGACACCTTTGAAGCATGTTGAAGGACCATTCCCTTTGGATCGTGCTTGCAGAATCGACCCATCGAGAATATGAATTTGAGTTGGCTCAGTCCTTCTTATTTGGCTTGAGCAGTATCCTTTACCAAATAGAAACCTACATGGAAACCATAGGGTATGCAATCTTATTTCTTGTCCTTGAACAAGGTGGCATTGTAGCCTTGCAAGATGGTATGATAACATATTTCTCCTACGACGATTCAGTCTGGGACATGAGATGGTAGGAGACATGGTGCTTCGGTGGCCATGAAGACCTTGATGTAGGTGGCATGCTCATCCAAATACCAATGGCCTACCTTGGATATCATTTTCTTGGCTATCGTTGATAGCCTTGGGCATTCCTTCTTAAGAAGATTAAAATAAATTCAGGAGATGAATTCATCGCAGATGAAAGAGTAAGAATTCTTATACATTTTTTCCCATAGCACGTTGAAGTAGACATGGACCAGGAGTTCTGCAACATGCCAGCTCAGTTTCATGTCGACGAAGACGTTCCTAGTGCACATGACATAGAGCAAGTATGAATCCATGTAAAGTTGGTGCTTCCCCTTCCTTCGACGTCTGAGCCTGCTGCACACGAATGCTTAGTTGCTTGAATATTATTTCTCCCCAGTTGAAGTTGCACCCGATGATCACAACTTTGTATGCCAAAGGCATCCATGCCTTCGAAAAAATTGAGCAATCTTTCTCTCCGTATAACCGACAGATGAGAGCCATCAAATAGACATATGGCTCCCTCAAGTTAATCGTACAATTTCATCCAATGCTCCGTTTGGTAAATTTCTTGTCCTCCATACACCATGAGGCCATCACTCGGCTGTGTCGTGGTGTTCATATAACTTCACCATGAAGTTTGTGTTTAGCCACTCCTCTGGGTCTCTGATCTTGTAATACTTTTGAACTTCCACCAGGAGGAAATATCCAACACACCCTCCATTATCATCATTGATTAAACACTTTTGTGTGTCTGTGTGGTCGATGAGCCATTTCAGGACCTCTATGCAGGGGAAAATGGGGATTTTGCTTGCCACCCTATGTAGATACAACCATTAGAGTTTTGAGAACACCTGGTCGTCGAGTGCCCTTACGTCCGTATCACTGTGTGGGACATATTCTGGGTATTCTTCTTGGTTGATCCTGTTAAAGAGATCCCCCCACTATGGGAGCACCATATTGGACCCAGTGCTTGCCTCAGTATCACTAAAGGTTGGAGGCTGGATGAAAACTTTCTTCATTGTTGTCTTGACGACAGGCTCTAGCCTAGGGACGTATTCCAATTGCCTCACGATCCCTAGAGAAGAGCCTTTGCATGTCTCTCGTTATTTTAGCTTTCGTTCTCTCGACGAGCGTCTGGTGGTTGTATTTCTTGGCGGCATTGTTCCTGCAACTTAAGAAAAATTTAAGAGACTGTGTAAAAACCAGATAGACACATATAAATCATAGCCATGTAACATTTACAGACTCGGATACATACCTCTGAAGCTTGTTAAAACCCGGTTATTTTGATAATCACAGGGTCGATACAACCTTCGCGTTGCATGTCTTTCTCCTTCAGACGCTCTGGAATTCTCTTATGTACAGAATGATTTCGTTCAAAACGGCTCAAGATATTTTAAACAGGAAAGATCTTACCATGTCACATCAACCATTCAATTTGGATTATGAGTGAATTTTCAATAAATCTATCGTTGAATCTCTAGAACTTAAATTCATCGTGGGTTGACGATAGAGGCACGGGTGGTGATGTGGTCTATCATTTATTTTAAACGGTTTTTTTGATTGGCGCACGAGGTAGCAACTAATGCAGGATCAGGTATTAATTAGCTCCTTAAATTCTCAAAATTTGATCATATCTAATGCTAAAACGTCATGTCGTGTCTCTCTTTCAATGGGTGGATTGGGGATCGGGGTTGTGCTATGAATGTTTTCGTTGATATCCACCTGCAAAAATCTCAGACATCGATCGATATTATTGTACAATGCTGACGGGGCAAAGCTGACTCGAAGGTGTGACTCGGACCTAGGGAACCAAGAATAACTCGGGATAGAACTAGACCGTATGACCCTCTTACCTAGCAAAGACACATGTCATTGGAGACCAGTGACTTAATTCACTTGTATTAATCGGAGTCAAGAATTTTCTTAATTTATTCATTCTAAAACAAACCTTAGCTTGTCGATGCCGAAAAAGTGTCCAGGATTGGCGAACGACGATAAACCTATCAAAGCGCTTTCGGATCGGATCCCTTGAAAAAGTCTCGATGCCAAAAATGCATCGAGGATCGATGATCGGGGATAACTTTTATCATGGTCAAAATGTTTTTTGTGATCCTTCTGGGTTTTCCCCGGTTTCGATAAAGTGCACCAGGCATCGGCTATCGACGATATCTTTTTGTTCTTTGTTAATGTTTATCCTCCCCGTCTTTTACAGATGTCGAAGGGGAATCAACTATCGGTGATATCTTTATGTGAAAAACCTAACGCAAACCAAAACTTCCTTTTTCCGATGCCGATGGATATCAGCGCTCGACGACTTTAGTTTTTCAAGTGGTTCCCTTTTTTTCTTTGAATTCCTTTCGATGCCGAAACTGAGCGCGTTGGGTGAAGTGTTTGGTTTTCGATTCTTTATTCAGGTGTTAAGGTATTTTTAGTCATGGGGTTTCATAAGTTCAAGAAAACCTGAATAGGAGATGAGAGTCGTGAAAATAAGGAATAGACAAAACATTTTCCAAAACAAAATTGAATCAGATAGGGCAGAAGGTCAAGTGGTACCCAAAAAGTAAAAAATTTGATAAAGGCTTGTTAGGGTGTGTTGAGTGCTCAACAGTTACCTAGAATACCTTGGCCCAACACTTCAATGGTGGCGTCTTTAAGGATCCCTTAGGATTCCAGTATGTTTCTTGAATATCGTTGTGATTCTTTGACTCATTAGTGATATGACTTACTTGGATGTTATGATATGGTTGTTGAATTATAAGATTTATTATGATGATGTTCTTATATATGGATATACATGGATATGTTATTTGGACCAATCTAATTCATGTGAAATAGTGAAGGGGAAATGCACCTAGGGGAAGGACTCATGTTTGAATGATGATGACTATGCTATCATGTCCTATCCTAGAGTTAGGAAAAGCCTTGGAAAGGGGAAAATGGTGAAAATGACCTCCAAAGTCAATGTGGGTAAATGGGTAGAAAGAGAAAGGCTTGTATTTTACTTTTACATTGTTTTGGACATGAATTGTAAATTCACCCTCAAGTTCAAATCCACCCTTGAATGAGTAGGGGGGAACCCCAAGAGACAAATATTGGAAAATTGTTAATTGATTTGGAATTATTAAATTAGTTGTTACGTTATTGTTGAGGGTTGTCTTACAAGGAATTGGTTCCAGGGAACTTATTATTGTTGATGCACTTGTGTTATGATATTTTTCAGTTGGGAAAAATTGTGTCTATGAAAATTGGTTCTGTGTGGACTAAGGGGATGGAGTGTACCTACAACATGAGGTGGTACTAAAGCTCAGTCTACATAGATACTTGTAGTATTTTCCTTTGGGCCCAAATTATAGGACACCACTACCATTGTGGTGGCGATCACCAGCTCAGGTGGTAGTAAGATCCTTTCTTGAGAAGCGTGTCATTGCTATCATGGTTTCAATCACTAGATTAAGGTGGTAGTACGGCCCCTACATGTCATAATATGGGATATTTGGAGGTGCTACAAGTCTAGGAGCCTCTCCACTGTTAGGATATTTAGACACTTGGGAGTTAGTTAAGATCTACTTTATCTAATGTGTTGTTAGGTAAAAGTGTGTTTCTTATTGTGTTTCTTTAGTACACATTAGTATTCATTTGTAGTTAGGAAATCCAACAGTCACAATATGTTCCCAACAAAGAGTGATCTGACGGTTCATATTCTCCTCTATCTTAATGGCTACATTGATCTATATCTTAACACCCGATTGGTCGATGATCTCTATTTAAAGAGAATGGAGATTCATTTGCCGATGATTGATTGTGAGAAACTCTCTTGCAATATCTCTCTGTAATATTTTTCTTTTGCATTAATAAACTCCTCCAAGTGGTCGCGTTGGCTAGGGACGTGGATGTTTCCCCGTAGGGGTTTTACCATGTCAAAGAATCGGTGTGTTGATATTTGATATGGCTGTGTGAGTGTTCATTGAATATGTTCATCCTCTGTTAGAATACTTGTGTTTCTGAACATGGTATCAGAGCATGTTTGAAGACCCGCTCCTGTTGTAGATCGAGAACATGAAGTCGAGTTGGCTCATCTCTAGTTTCTCCCATTTATATACATTTTTGGGTTGATAGGACTGCTCTATTGCATCCAAAGCACTCATTTCAGTTAGGAACATTTTTCGTTTCACTCGAAAAAGTTTATTTTTTCCCAAGATACGACCATTTCAGTCAGATCTGGAGGTATAAACCCTAAATACGCCATTTTAAAATTTTTGCAGAGTATTATTTTGGTTTTATTTCGGTTTTATATTGTTTGTTTCTGGGTTGCTAATATTTTAGATCTAAATATTCTCTTTTACCCATGCCCTGTGCGATCTCGACAAATCAGAAACAAATAGGAAAATGTGCATTTTCTGGGTAAGCTAACTGAGATCTAACCCTTGTTGTCATCTAGAAGCGAAAATGTTTCCATCTATGAACATAGTTTTTTATGAGAACGCTCTCCAAGGCCATCTTCCACAACAACAACAACACTCCCAAACCTCCTTATAAACAATACAATATGTTTTGATAGCTCACTTGGTTAAAAGTTGCCTTATTAAGTAAGAGGTCTTGAGTTCAAGTCTCTTTTTTGTTACTTTTTTTAAAAAAGTTCATGCATCCATTGTAAAGTGTATTTCACTT
>JASDQU010011054.1:249526-261662 GCA_032191745.1 Picea mariana
AGGTTGGTGCCTGTAAATTAGGGGGTTGTAGCCTCCTTCCGATTGGTGTCAGAGAACTCAAGGAGCTAATGTTTCCTTCAGGTTGGTGCCTGTAAATCAAGGGGTTAGTTCCTCCTTCCAGTTGGTGCTGGAGAATTTGGAAGTTGGTGCTTCCTATGAATGCATTCTTGATATATATAAGAAAGAATTCTTTGGTTTTCTCCCATTTGGGTTTCCACGTAAATTCTAGTGTATTGTGTATCTGATGTGATATTGTTGAATGGTATTGCTTTTGGTTATATTCTCATGATATATTGAATGAAATCATAAATGATATACTGCTGATAAAGTTGAAGATTATATATTGTGATTGAAAGTGGTAAAAAATTCTCATACTGATCCACCTCGCCCTCTTAGTATTCCAACACTAGTGTTATGTGTAGGTAAGATTCGAACATCGCAGGATCATTGCGTAGCAGAAGACACATCAGCCATTGATCATTGATCACTGAAAGGATCAACGATCCAGATCACGCCAACTACACAATGAATTATGGGGCACGTATGACCGTTAGATCAAGTCAAGTTTATCCCTTACCGTAGGGATCAACGATCCAAACTTATTTTTGAATGGTTGAGTCGAAGGATTGTATTATGGAGGTGGAACATATCTTAGCCATCAGATATTGATTGGGATCAATATTGATTGGGATTAATATTGATCATCAATCTTCATTGGATCATAAGCAAACAAAGTGGGAGAAGTGAGAACTTTTCGATAGCCCGGTGTTGATGTATGTGGAATTCGTCCAAAGAAAGAGGATATCAATGATAGGGATGCAATCAAAGGACAGATCAACGGTGAAGGGTTGATCTGAGATAGAAATGAGAGGAAGTCTTCACAAAAATATTGACAACAGAGATCTGAGCGGATGATTCAGATCGATGGTTGAGATTCCATTGGGTCTCGCCCATCGGGATGAACAGTAAGAGGTAGAGTTAACATCTGCTCGATATTCTGGTGTCGACAGACATCAAAGAAACGTATGCAACCACTAAGAGAGTGACACATGATCTCTTTGGAAGGTGACACATGTTCAAGTGATTCAAAATAATCTTGTGTGTGAAAGACATGAATTAGTGTGACAGGTGGTAGTTGCTTAGAGGGTGAAAAGTGGAGGAGAGACATCACCAACTCTACATAAACCAACCTTAGTTAGACCTGGTAGCCTTCAATAAAATATCAATGGTGGAGATCGTTTTGGTGATTCAGATCTATGGTGGAGATCCTTTCGGATCTCAAATCTCGAAAAGAGGAGTAGAAAGGTATTGCAAAGGAAAGTCGGTAGTATGATCTCGACATACATCTTGCTGACGTAAACCATCCCTCACAATAGTTGACACATGGAGATAGTGTTGGCGCACGACTTGATATTGGTTATTGGCGACATGAGAGATCTATGGCACATGATAAAGCTGAGAACTAGGATCGACGTTCCAGAGTAGAGCTGGGAGATCAACGGGATCGATTCTTGGGTATTTACCATAGATCATTCCATTTGATCAATGGATGATATTATATCATCCATAGGATCGAGACAAGAAATGGGTAAGTTCACGTCATTTTGGGAAAGTATGGTATCCGACATCCGCGCCCATGGTCTTGATGCATAGTCACATGGAGTAAGTGCAAGGCATAAGAACTTAAGGATATAAGTCGAGGATTTATCACTCGAGCACAAGCAAATAGCACCTGGATAAGAGAACAAAAGTTCTGAGGCGTAAATAGAGTCATTCCAAAAATCTGTTCAATAGATTTGGCTCGTGTGAAGATTTGGAGAGAAATTCTACTTTAGAACTGCAGCATAATTTTAATGAAGAATTATGCACCTGTGGGAAACAATAGGCCGAGAGGTCATCACATGCCATAATATAGGATATTTGGAGGTGTTACAAGTCTAGGAGCCTCTCCACAACACCTAGCATGAGTTGTTGTAATCATGTTTGATTTATTCTTGAGTACATTAGGTTGGATTCTTGAGAGTCACTATGAGCTTGTGATTTCCTTACCCCATTGAGCTTGATCCCTCGAGGGGAAACATTTATGAAAGTGGTTTAATTGGTCAGGTGGAAAATTGACCCTTAAGTTTGATTCACCCCCCCATTGATTGAAGGTTGGTTTAAGGCATTTGGAGTGATGACTCAACACTTGTATTACAACTAGCTAAAGGATATAAGCACTTTATATTTCAACATCAATGTGTTTATGGATCTATCTTACTTATTTATCTTAGCTTTGTATTTTACTCTTTATGAATTATGGCTTGATTCTTGTATAGTGTTCTTGTTAGACCCATAATTGTGAATACATGGTGTTAATCTAGAATTTCAAGAAAAAATGCTAGTATTAATGAAAACAAAATCGTCACACCCATTTGGTTTATTACAACAACTTCTTATCATCCTCGTTTTTGTGGAACTCTTCCACCCATCCTATAATCATGTATACGTCTAGTTGATAGAACTTTTAGTACTTCTGATCCATCTCCAAGTCTTGGAAAAAAATTATGCATATTGCCTAATCATCGATGCCAACTATTTTCCCAACATCTATGTGGTCATTGATCCAGTTAATGACCTCAAAATAGGGAAACATTGTTGTTCTAGCTCCTACATTATGCAAGTGATATTTCTTGATGTTGGGAAAGACATTATCATCAATATCCCTATCACAAAAGGAAACTTGAGAGATAACATCAAGATAATCATCTTCCTTGAATATTTTGTAAATTTCTCCCCGACCAAGAAAAGTAGGAAATCCAAAATTAGGTTCAGTGCTTTGAAAAATGGTTTAACTGGTTCCATGTCAATCTTATCAAGTTCTTTGATAGGCATGATGGGTTTTGATGGCTCTACAAATTCTAGTACTTGAGGTTGGGTTGAGACCATTTCCCGCTTCCGAGTTTCCCTCACCTTTCTATTTTCCCAACTTTTTTTTTTCCATTTCTTTCCCCTCTTCTATACTTACCTGAATTCCCCTTTTTTGTTTTCCCTTCTCTTCTCCCTTTCTAGTTACTTTACTTTGTCGTTTTTATTTTTAGAATCGTGGGTTCATGTGTTAGCAGACTCGTGGGTTCTTACTTCCATCCATATTCCCATATTATGAGTCTGATTAACCGTTGTATTATTCTATACTTAAACATTTATGCAGTTGTGGGTTCGCAGGTTCAAAATTTCATATGCCAAGTTCCATGATATCCATTTTGCACCCATAGATCCACGATCTAAATTATGACCATCAGACTCACCAAACTCCTAAGTATCTCATCACTCTTATATTGAGTCCAACCGACCACATTACAACACTTAGCCTATTTACGACCTTTCGCAACTGCGGGTTCGTGGGTTCACAAAAATTCCAAAATCCTAATTTCTCTCACCCATCCCCACCATCCTCGTGATTTTACCGATACACATTTAAGAATGGTTTAATGATACTAACTCATCATGCATGTTCTGTAAAGATCGTCATTAATGAGCAAAGGGATCAAGGAGATTTTTTCATTAAAACCACATTAAAGCATGATTTGACGAAGATTATATTATTGTTATCTCTCTCAAAGTGCCCATTGCAAATATTAGTTGGATTAAAGGAACACTCTCATCAACTTATGGCCGCAATAGCTCGACGGCAGTTCTGTGGTGATACTTTGAATATTTTTGGGCGTGAGGACCAGAACTTTCAGTGGTCTAGAGCATATTCTTACTATTCATCCCCTTCTTCTCAGAAGGAAGTGATTTGGACATCCAGAATTGGTCGTGCAAGGTGTTCCCCTGAGGTTTTCGACTGCAAGGAACTAGTTGCATGGTGCATTGAGAAATATATACCAAGTCAGTGGATTATTCAACTTCAAGACCATTCTCCCATTTCTCTTTCACCTAAAGTATCCCGTAAGATTTTGAAACTCCCTGAACCAACACTTACTTTCAAAGGACAGGATTGCAGGGATTTCCTGAAAAAACATGACAACAGCCTGGACCTCTTGCCTAAGTTCTTGGAGAATCCCACAACCATCCCTGAAGATATTACTAGATTGCAGGTCAACTTGTTCAAAAAACCCTTTCGGGAAATTGCTTGGTTATTCACCAGGGTGATAGGCCAAGAAAGTACCTGAGCATTTCCCGTACGATTCTTTATATCTTATATTTTACTGTCAAAGAGAAAGTCGTTTTCGATTGGGGAAAAATGATTTCCATTGAAATCTCTTCCCAATTGCCACAGTACAAAAAAGATAATAAATTCTATATGAATTCTTATTTGGTGTTTGCGATACCATATTGCTGTCAATTTCCTAAATTGTCTATCTGTAAGAAGGTGAATTGTGAATTTGATCCAATTACCTTCTGGTACCAAGCGTTGTGGAAACACAAAGCTTCTTTGCATTTTTATGAAGTTTTCAATGATTTTGTCTCGGTTTTTAAAGGATTGTTGTTTGGAAAAGATACCCACAGAATATCTGCCTAGGAAAGTAAATTCCTGGATAAAAAGGGGATGTTGGAGCAAATGGAAAATTACAATGTTATCAGGATTTTCGGTTCTAAGGAAAATCCCTCCTTTCTTCCATGCCTTATTTCTGATAGAATGTTTATTACAGAAGTCGCAAGGCAATATAATTTCTGGGTGCACTTTTTCATGAGAAACGAAAAAAACGATTCATACCCTTGTCTTAGAAAATTGGGGATTTTATATTCAGAAATATAAACAAAATCAATGAATTTGCAAACCACTTCCACAATCTAAATCTCAAATATGTTGAAAAGATAAAAGGGTTTGACCCTAATGGAATTTTTGTGGAACATATGCTAGCAGTGTGATTCAGCGATTCATTTATCCATACTATTCTAAGTGAAGAAGAAGATAATAACTTAGGCACTCCTGCTCACAATGTTGGTAGGAAATCCAAAATTAGGTTCAATGCTTTGAAAAATGGTTTAACTGGTTCCATGTCAATCTTATCAAGTTGTATGATAGGCATGATGGGTTTTGATGGCTCTACAACTTCTAGTACTTGAGGTTGTGTTGATACCATTTCCCGCTTTTGAGTTTTCCTCACCTTTCTATTTTCCCAACTTTTGTTTTTTCCATTTCTTTT
Source organism: Picea mariana (assembly GCA_032191745.1). NCBI lineage: Eukaryota > Viridiplantae > Streptophyta > Pinopsida > Pinales > Pinaceae > Picea > Picea mariana. The sequence continues at coordinate 254,659 of JASDQU010011054.1, forward strand.
CCCTCTTCTATACTTACCTGAATTCGCCTTTTCTTTTCTCCATTCTCTTCTCCCTTTTTGGTTACTTTACTTTGTCATTTTTATCTTTAGAATCGTGGGTTCACGTGTTAGCAGACTCATGGGTTCTTAATTCCATCCATATTCCCATATTATGAGTCCGATTAACCATCGTATTATTCTATACTTAACCATTTCTGCAATCACGGGTTCGCGGGTTCAAAATTTCATATGCTAAGTTCCATGATATCCATTTTGCACCCATAGATCCACGATCTAAATTATGACCATCAGACTCACCAAACTCCTAAGTATCTCATCCCTCTTATATTGAGTCTGACCGACCACATTACAACACTTAGCCTATTTACGACCTTTTGCAACCGCGGGTTCGCGGGTTCACAAAAATTCCCAAATCCTAATTTCTCTCGTCCATCCCTACCATCCTCTTGATTTTACTGATACACATTTAAGAATGGTTTAATGCCACTAACTCATCATGCAGGTTTCGTAAAGATCGCCATTAATAAGCAAATGGATCGAGGAGATTTTTTCATTAAAACCGCATTAAAGAATGATTTGACGAAGATTATATTATCATTATCTCTCTCAAAGAGCCCATTGCAAATATTAGTTGGATTAAAGGAACACTCTCATCAACTTATGGCCGTAGCATCTCGACAATAGTTCTGCGGTGATACTTTGAATATTTTTGGGCGTGAGGACTAGAACTTTCAGTGGTCTAGAGCGTATTCTTACTATTCATCCCCTTCTGCTCAGAAGGAAGTGATTTGGACATCTAGAATTGGTCGTGCAAGGTGTGTCCTTGAGGTTTTCGACTACAAGGAACTGGTTTCATGGTGCATTGAGAAATATATACCAAGTCAGTGGATTATTCAACTTCAAGACCATTCTGCCATTTCTCTTTCACCTGAAGTATCCCATAAGATTTTGAAACTCCCTGAACCAACACTTACTTTCAAAGGACAGGATTGCAGGGATTTCCTGAAAAAACATGACAACGGTCTAGACCTCTTGCCTGAGTTCTTGGAGAATCCCACAACCATCCCTGAAGATATTACCAGGTTGCAGGTCAACTTGTTCAAAAACCCCTTTCGGGAAATTGCTTGGTTATTCACCAGGGTGACAGGCCAAGAAAGTACCTCAGCATTTCTCGTACGATTCTTTATATCTTATATTTTACTGTCAAAGAGAAACCCGTTTTCAATTGGGGAAAACTGATTTCCATTGAAATCTCTTCCCAATTACCACAGTACAAAAAGGGTAATAAATTCTATATGGATTCTTATTTGGTGTTTGTGATACCATATTACTGTCAATTTCCTAAATTGTCTATATGTAAGAAGGTGAACTGTGAATTTGACCCAATTACCTTCTTGTACCAAGCGTTGTGGAAACACAAAGCTTCTTTGCATTTTTATGAAGTTTTCAATGATTTTGTCTCGGTTTTTAAAGGATTGTTGTTTGGAAAAGATACTCGCAGAATATCTGCCCATGAAAGTAAATTCCTGGATAAAAAGGGGATGTTGGAGCAAATGAAAAATTACAATGTTATCAGGATTTTCGGTTCTAAGGAAAATCCCTCCTTTCTTCCATGCCTTATTTCTGATAGAATGTTTATTACAGAAGTTGCAAGGCAATATAATTTATGGGTGCACTTTTTCATGAGAAACGAAAAAAGCGATTCATACCCTTGTCTTATAAAATTGGGGATTTTATATTCAGAAATATAAACAAAATCAATGAATTTGCAAACCACTTCCACAATCTAAATCTCAAATATGTTGAAAAGATAAAAGGGTTTGACCCGAACGGAATATTTGTGGAACATATGCTAGCAGTGTGATTCAACAATTCATTTATCCATACTGTTCTAAGTGAAGAAGAAGATAATAACTTAGGCACTTCTACTCACAATGTTGGTGACTTGGAAACGATACTCAGTACCAATGAATTTTACAAGCAGAAAGGCAAGGGTCCCAGTGAGAAGAGTGACCATTCCCCAATTGTTACTCCTAGGACTACAACATCTCAGAGCAATGCTCAAGTGCCCCAACCATATAGAAAAGTGACCAAAAATAATTCAGGCAGCGGAGGAGAAAAGAATCCCCCTCCAGGAAAGATTGAGATCTCACACAAGCTTCCTATAAGAAAAAAGAGGGAAAACGTCGTGCAAGAGGAAAAAGACCAATGCATAGAGAGTGACATTAATAGCTTCTCCCTTGAATATATGGAGCTCGAGGTAGACATCGAGAAAATGTTTCCCCCACTGGATTAGTTAGGGAACACAACCCACCAAAATCCATCATTGGAAATAATTGAGAATGAGACCTTCAACGAAGAAGAGTCATTTTTTTTTCAAAGTGTTGTCTTTGACAGGGAATCTAAGAAATTAATTATTGAGAAAAGTGATGTAAAGAATAAGAAAGGAAAATATCATTCAAAGGTTGACCAAAGAGATATGCGGCCTTCCCATATTTCTATAATTCATAGAGCAACCGATGAGGCACTGAATGACTCCATTGGTGGTCTTGAAGCATAAAACACGAAGTTAAAAGAAACGATTAAGGAACTGGAAGAGACCTTAATTCCTCTTCCACTTCTTGCCAGTCCTTTGGCAATCATTGGACCCACCATGCCCACTGTTAAATTAAGAAGATCCTCAAGCTTACTTAAATAAGCCAAAAGCTATGTGGAGAGAAATATCAAGAAAAGAATGGCACTGATCACAGAGGCTTGGGAAATTTCAAAAAACATGGTTTCTTTTGGTTCGAGGGCGAATCTATTCCATGGGTATTTGCAAGCCGACCTAAAGAATGAAGAAGGTTTTTACCTTGATGTTTTGGTACCCTTTGGTATTAAAGTTTCCAACGTGACATAATTAAGGAGAAGAGAGGAGGATCTTCCCTCTCCAAGTCGGATCAAACAGTTGAACGTGTGCTGGAAAGAAAAGATAAAAAAATTGAATAACATTGTTCAATCATGCATCCAAGCTATATCAAGGAGGAAATAACTATTCAAAAGGCTCACAGAGGTGGACCTAGCCGGAAGCACTAACGAAGTCCAAGATCCCAAATTGATCCTCAACTCGTTGTTCCTAACAAAGAAACAGTTTGACGAGAAAGTTGATATTTTTAAAGGGTTGTCAGTTGAAAAGTTCTATGGTATACTTGAATATGATGAGGACGACATAGATAATTGGCTAGTGGACTACTCCGTGAAAAATCAGGACATTAAAGAAGCATTATATGGCATTTCCCTTGATCTGAGAGACTTGGAGGGTGAGTTGTTCAACATCAAAATAAAACATGAAATCAACGTGGCACCAATGAAAAGTTACATTGAAGAATGTTTTAAGAAAGATGTCGAAAAATTGACCATCGAGGGGCAAGAAACATTTGAGACGGTTCCTGTAACCATTAATGAAGACAATAAAAGGACAACAGCAAGCAAGTGAAGACATGAGAGACCATCATAGTAAGTTTATGTTAATCACATCCTTTTTTTCTTTATCAAGTCCATCCAATTATTCCACCTCTTTCACTAGAAAGGTTTAACCGAAGACTGAGAACTCCTCTTTTCTTCTTACCAGGTCTTGATGTTCTTTTACCACCCACCATCTTCCTTCTACAAGCTTAATTCTTGTGTATATCTGTTTTATGGTCCGTGGGAGCCCCAATCCCAGTCTTTAAAACAAACACATTTTAAATTTTAAAGAATATGTAACAGACTATATATTTTTTAGAAATTTCGAGAGAGCTATTTTGGGAACAATCTTGGCTGTACTTTGTAGCCCATAATTTTGAATACGAAGTATTTGAGGTTGATCTATCATTATCTTTATTTGAGTTGCCCAAGCCCACTCTGTTAAAGTTCTCTTATGCATGCAGACCATCTTCTTTTTATTTTTATGTGATTAGAAGTCTTTAGTCAAACTATGATGGATGTGAGGAAATTTTGTTTATTTTCTTTAAATGTGTAAATGTGCTCGGTTCTTGGTCCTTTCTCATGAACTTTCTTTTAAAGAGAAAACAAAACATTTTCCTTTTATTTTCTTGTAATATTTATATTTCTTTAAATTACTACGACGTACTTCTATCAAGTCCCACATTCTGAATATCTAGAATTCCCGAGAAAATCTAAAGAAGAGTACCACCTCTATAAAAACGCAGGGGGATTTACATCCTCGTGAGGTAGTCGTTTCGGTTCTAACGGATTCAAGTTTCAACAGGGTGCTAAGATGCATTTATTTCATCCTTCCTTTTACTCTATTTACCATCCTTGGAAGTTTTAGGAGGCATGGTATCCTTGTTAATACACATTGCAAACAATAAATTTAATCAAGGCAAAGCCAATTTTGCTAAATTTACTTTTGATTGGAGAGGATTCAAAGTGTTAGTAAAAACGTTTGTTAGAAGATATTGAAAATATTTAGGATATCATGGTTGACATTTTGTTTCTTCTTCTATGATAAAAATAAGTATGACTATAAAGCCATATAGATTCTTCATAAAAAATTCCCCTCATAATTCTACCCTACCCTAAGAATTTTACTTCAAGATGTTAGAATTTTAGGGCTTCACTTAAACTTGGTATGCCACTATGCAAACCACATATGTAACTTCGCAAGGATTAGTAAACCATCAATACTTCACAAAGTTCAATTGGATTTAAGAAATCAAACACTAATTAATACAATATTTGGTCTATTGAAATTAGGAAAACAAACACTTCATGCTCATAACCATCCACTCCACGTAATCGAAGCTTATATGCACATGTAATTCGAATCAATCAATGAACTCGAAGTCCCCTCAAATGATATTGGTCTACTTCTAGTACTGGTGAACCTAAGTCTGATATTCCACTGAATTTGGTGACCTTGTAGCAACTCTGTCTGATCTTTGGTACGAATGTCTTTGGTGAAAGAATGAAGCAAGATATGTACAATAAAAATTCAACGATTCAAATCTGATATTCCATAGGGTGTTGAACGCAAAGACAATTTTTTTTTAACATTAATGGTACAATAAGATCGTTTCCATAAATGCGAAGATTTTATATTTTCAGAAAAAATTCAAAACTTTCTCTTGATATGGACTTTGGGCGAAGTTTATGTGTTTCAGGCACATATCTTCAGGCATAAGTCAAAATTCAGTTCGGTGGCACTTTAAAAATTAGGACGGGCAATTTTGATAATCCGTAACTTTAAACCAAATTTGAAATCAATGGAAGAATGAGTGTTAGGTGAATTTCCACAACCACCAATTTGAGTGGAAAAACTTTCTGACTGTAGAAATAATCTTAGTTTTCTCAAAGTTTTCTTAACCAAAAACCAACAACTTAGACCAAAGCTAATAGTTGAAGATATTTCCATTATGGTCTAAGCTAAAAGCAAGTTCCGGATCAAGTGCAAATTTAAAACCAATCTCAATTATGAACCTTATTAATTGATTAAACAAGAACAAAATCAAGTGAAATATTAAAGATCATGCATGATGATAAAAAAATTAAAGAGGTCCTCAAATGATTTAAGATTTAGAGTTGGTTGAGACCTCAACAAGAAGATATGTCATACATAAACTTGAAATCCTTCAAAATTGTTTTCTTTAAGATTGGGTGGTACAAATTGTTGTTACAAGGTGATGGAAGGATTGTTATTTATCACAATAATGGATTTACCATGATTATAATTAGGTATAATCCAAGTGCACAACCATGTATCCCTCCAAGTCAACATGAGAAGGTATTTTATTCACATATGCCATGTAAAGTAGGTCGGTTATTTGTTGTTAGATTTGATCCAAGAGGGAGGCTTGTAAAGTATGTGTTAAAAGAATATGTTCATGAAAAAGATAAAGATGATGTAGGAGAACAAGAAGAAGTGTCAAACCAAGAAGCCCATGAACTTGAACACCCATTCATTTGTTCACATATTATGCATCAGGTTGATGATGATGATTATATTGATGGTGACTTAGCGCTAAGCATCCCAGATGTGGTTATGGACAATCCTTTCAATGATTCTAAAGGGTTGGATACAAATTATGATCTGGATGAGTCAGATATTGAATTAGATGAAGCTCAGAATCAATATAATCTAGATATGTACAAAATTTCATTTAATAAAGTGAGTTGGTTCAAATTGAGTACTCTTACAGTTTGGGATCTCAAAAGTGTCCAATTCCCTTCTAATTTTGCTAAAAGAAATGGAGAAATCATAAAAACTAATTAGAAAACAAGGTGGCATTATGTATAGTGTGGGGGTTAACATATAATCACATTTTTTAAATCTATTAGAAAGTATAGTGTTATTACATAAGGGAAATGCATCGTCGGGCTAGGAATAAAAGTCACACTTCAGAACTAAATTGCAAATTGACTCATACTTTGTGAAATGTAACCACACTTGTAGAAATGAATTACACTTATAAAAATGAAATAATACTTACTTAAATGAAATAAAATTACTTTTCATTAAATTATCTAAGTTTTAATAGAATCCTAATTAGAATCGTACTTTAGAAAATAGAGTTTTGTAGCTACTGAAAGCAAGTATTTGTAGCACATTAAAAATACTTTGGAAAATAAGGTTCCATAGACACTAAAAATAGGGATCTGTAGCATGCTAAAAACACTTCAAAAGATAAGTTTATGTAGCCACTAAAAACAAGGATCCATAGCATGTTGAAAACACTTCTAAAAATAGGGTTCTATAGCCACTGAAAATAAGGATCTATAGCATGTTGGAAACACTTCAATAAATAGGGTTTTGTAGCCACTAAAAATAGGGATCTGTAGCATGTTGAAAACAATTCATAAAACATGGTTTGTAGCCATTGAAAACATGGATCCATATGTTCAAGATTCAGGCATCTTTGCTGCTAGTTTCTATAATGTTCTTACATGAGGAAAATGCTTTGCTAGACTAGGAAATTAAAGTCGCACTTTGGAACTACAGTGTAAACTTGTCTCATACTTTGTAA
>JASDQU010011056.1:85407-118302 GCA_032191745.1 Picea mariana
CTCCTCAACCATGAGGATCCACGTGACGTTCCACATACCACCAGAAACAACATGATGTATACTATCCATTCATGGGTGTTGTATATGCATGTGCATTGTCCTTCATGTCCAAATACCTTTATCAATCTTGCAGTCTAAAACCCATGACTAGGGTTGACATCAATGACAGCAACCAATCTTCCAACAACATAAACATTTATTATGGAAAAAGAGTTACCTGAGGTGTTGTTTCTCAGTTTGGTTAGCAACCAGTGTTGAGCTTGTTGGCAGTCCAATAGAGTGAACATTTTTTGATCCCATAAGGTGCAAATGCCTCCAAAAGCCCCTCTGGAGCTTATTGCCCTGCCTTCGCTTGTCTTCCATATGTGTTTGCTTTCTCGGAGGATAGATTCCTCGCTTAGTTTGGTCTCCTGGAGTAGTATAACTTGAGGAGAGGAGGAAAAAATCAGTTGATGAGTTGAATCTTTTTTTTCCTTGCTTCCTAGTCCCCTACAGTTCCAAGAGACCAGGTTCATTATTTACTAATGGGTTTTTGGGCCCCCCCTTTAGAGGGCATAGGATTGGGGTTCTCTTTTGATCCTTTATGCTCTTTGATGAAGGAGGAGTCTAGTGTGGGTTGGAGCCCTAGATCTTTTTCCCTGTCAGCGATTTCTTCCCTTTTTTTGCGGCTTGGCTTCCTTTTTGGTTTTTTTGCACTGGAGATTGAACTAGGGTCTCACCCAAGTTCTCCATCAGATTCACCTTTTGATTCTTCTTTCGGGATTATTAGAATGCTATTTTTTATCTTCGTGATTTGCCTTGCTTGGGGTTTTTTCCTTTTTCCTGTAGTCGGTGCATGATGCGCAATTGGAGGGATTTGTTGATCCTTTGTTGGCAAGGAAGTATCCACTTCGTCTATTGGAGTTTCGTGAGGATATCCTTCTTCCTCAGGTTCAAAGAGGGMAACATATCGATTGGTATTATCTTGTGAAGTTTTTCCACTTGCTGCCTTGGATGGGCTTGATGTGGTTCCAGTCTCCATAACAGTTGGAGGGGGGGCCTGGTGTTGTTTGTTGGGGCCTCGGAGCCGCTTCTTGGATTKCCATTGTTCCTGTTCTTCTTGTCCATTTGCACCTGCGGTGATTTTGTGGCATCTTTTTGCAAAATGGTCGTATTCATGGCACATTCTACATTTAAAAGGAAGTTGTTCGTAGTCGACTTGCTGGAGGAAAGACCAGTTGTCGAGAGTTAACTGGATTGCTTCTAGGAGGCCCTTTTCCAGGTTGACTTCGACACATATCCTCGTGCATCTGTGCATTCCATATCTTGGTTCTACTCGGTCAATGTATCTTCCAAGAGAGTTTCCTATGCTTCTGATAGTTTCATCATTCCAACAATGAAATGACAGGAAGGGGAGACAAACCCAGACATAGACAACCGATGGGATTTCATTCTCCGTTCCAGCTATTAAGGTACAAGCCCTGAGCCCCCATGAAGTAAGGACCTCTCCTAAATATGAGATCTCTGTCTGTTTTGGACTCGAAAAGGAACAGGAAAAATCCTTTGCCATAGAAGGAAGAAGAGACTTTTCCTTGAATGAGCGGGGTCTAGTTTTTATCGACCCATTCAAAGACTATGCAAGGGGATGGCTAGATTCCCATAAACTTCCCAACCAGTCCATGTTCCGCGATTTTGAGCACTAGTGGGCGAGATGAGTCTGCGTGGACCTGGACCTTGGGGATTTCGTCCATTTTTTTGATAAATTTCGACTGAGGGAGCTTCTATGCCTTCTGGGTTGAATCTACCAGGGATTTGAAGGCGTTAATGTTCGGGGGGGATGGGGTGGAGGAGGCAGTGGGGGCAAAGGCGAGGGAGATGGGCCTCCCGAACCAGAGGCGGGCACAACCATGAGGGTGAGCAGTGAAAGTTATTATAGTTTTGCTTTATTAATATATTAATCATCATCAATAAAAACAATTTATAAATATATTGTAAAATCAATAAAAAATCCTTCCTTTATTAATATATTAATCATCATCAATAAATTTATAATATTTATAAATGCAATTACTTACAATACAATACATTGATAATAGAATACATATTATTATTATAAATATGATATCATTATTATATGAAGGTAGGATAGCATGGTTCTTTTATTTTCTTAGATAGGTTGGTTGTGGTATCAATGTGATACATCATAAATATCTGATTACCTTAGCATTGTAATATAATGATTGATTACCTTACCAGTATAATATAATGATTAGTAATAATTATATTATTAATAATATATTTTAATAATATAATTATGAAATTTTATATGTATATATTATATTATAATGGTTTTTGTATATATGTAGATGATTTATTTTGGTTTGTTGATTTATATAAATGGACTTGTCTATGGTGATTTGGTTACTTCACATAAACGGAGTAGCATCCCTTGTTGATTTGGTTACTTCACATAAATTATATATGTATATATTATAATGGTTTTTGTATATATGTAGATGATTTATTGTGGCTTGTTGATTTATATAAATGGACTTGTGTATGGTGATTTGGTTACTTCACATAAATGGAGTAGCATCCCTTTTGATTAGTTACTCCACATAAGTGGAGTAGCCCTGTGTTGGTAGGCCACTCCACTTATGTAGAGTGGTTTTATAAGGATACAATCATTCCATCTATGTGGAGTAGTTCTTCATGGAAATAATGGGAATTTGGTTATGATGTCTCTTTTAAGGAGAATTGCCTAACATTGCAATTGCTAGTAGCGGATATCTTATGGAGGTTTACCACGACCACTGTAACTTCCTATGCAACACTCTCAAGGAGAGTTTCCATATGCATGAATTTGAATGATCTATTCCATGGATTTACAAATGAATCATGGGAGAGATTGTGAGTTTAATCGGAATAATAAATTAACAAGTAAAATATCCACTCATTTCATAACCATGTGTAATTCTTAATATAAACTAGTTAAATGTGTTTTTCCAACCCCTTGTAATTTTGGCCCATCAACATTTCCCATTTGTCTTTGAGATAAATCTTTACCGACCCTAGAAGTGTCCTTAAGTGCCTTAGGTGATAATATGGCAATCTTTGTGAACGCTTCATGTATTTGGTTTCAAAGAAAAAACTTGATTTTTATTTGGCTAATTGAAATTTTGTTTTCACCCATGGTCACCACGTGTCTTATGTTGCATGAGCCTATCATGTGGAGAAAATACTTCTCCCTTCCACACTCTATGCCATTTCATCAATGCAAAATGCAGAGCGCTAAGGAAAGACCCTAGCTCCCATGCCCCTACATGCCTTACCTCTACAACACCACATACACTTGTCCATTTGCACACACTCCATCCTTGCATTTCCTTTACCTATACTTCCCTTCATTGCTTACCTTCTTGAGATCATTGTTTCATCCCTCACCTCCACAACACCTCTAGATGTGGAATGTGGAGACATGTCCTTTCACCCATCCATTATCTAATTTTGCCCAAATGATCTATGGTTGAATATTTTAAACTTATGGGGTCTCACTACAAGACATGCACTCTTTGGACATTAACTTTGTACAAATGAATTCATGGGTAATAATTGTTTACTTAACTTCCACCACCTTCCTCATTTACCTCTCAAAGTTTGTGATGTTATTGCAGCATGTCGAGGAATGCAAGGCCCTATTCGAGGAGGAAGTTAATAGTTATCTTATCGATAATATGATCAAGAAATGCCTCCCATAAGGAAAAATTAATCATTTATTAATGAAACTATCAAGTCCTTAGCTGAGAATGGCAAATCATTCCATTGGTCAACAACATATAAATAGTATTAGGAACAAATAGAGGAAGAATGCAAGAAAAATATGTTGTGGACATCAAGATTAGTAAATGTAGGTGGTGTAGAAACAGTTTGTGATTTATGAGAAAACATTGAGTGGTGTGTCGAGGAGTTATATTCCAAATATAGGGTGTAATATTGGATAGAGAAGGAAAATTCAAGGCATCCCTTACTCTTTCCATTTTCAAGAGAATGTTGCAATTCCTGGAGGCAGTGAACATGCCTAGAATTTATGAGGTAGATTCTTTCCTAAGTTCACACAATGCAAATTTCTCTTTCCTAAACAAATGGTTGGTACAACCCAAAGAATAAGCTTCAAAGGTACACCAAGTGGATATTTCAGAGTTGGTTGACAACTAAAAAGAGATAGCATGGTGTTTTTCGGACTAGTTGAATATATGTCCATGGCTTGTATGTATAGGTATGTTGTTTTTATAATTTATTATACATTGCACAAGAAAGTGGTTTTTGACTGGGCAAAGTTGGTTTCAAATGAAAGTTCACACCAATTTTTGGAGTACCAGAAAACCAAAATATTTTACATGTCCTCTTATTTGATTTTTTCCTTACTTTTCAACAAGTCTTTTGAGAATTTGCTAATTTGAACTAGTGTTGACCCAAATGTCAAGCCTATACATTTATGGTACCCTTTTTTTTGTATGCATAGGGACCAATATCACATTTAATAAACCCAATACTTCTTTGTGAGAAAAGTGAAACACGTGATTATGGGGAGAGAACCTGATTTCTTGACCTCTAAAGTGAGAATTTTCATAACAAGGAAGGGAAATATTTTCAATGAGAGAAAATTTCACATATGTTAGATTGTATGGTTTTTAGGGGAAACCCTTTTATCTGACAAAGTTTGTATTTGACCATTTCTTCTTTGTTGAGGTTGGTAAATGGTACATGAAATGAGGTAATTTTCTTCATCATAAGAAGAAAAAAAAGTTCATGTCTATGCCTTTCAATTTTTTTTGGAGTATTTGTGAAAGACTTTCATACATTTGATCAACAAGCCTTGGGTTATGGATTCATTTAAATTGAGAGAGTCCAATGTTATTTTGCATTATGATCCAAAGCATTTGTTTAAGACACATTTGTTATCCTTTGGACATACTAAGTGTTTCCCTAAGTTTGAGGTCCTCTGGGAAGGTGGAGAAGATAATAAGGATGTTGTTATTGAACAAAATGTTGATGGCATGACATCATTACAAGAACGTGTTCCCATTTGTAGAGTGAACAATATTAACCTCCCTTAAGGCTCATATACAATCATAAGTTCAAAATCAGACACATACATTAGGAAGAGATGGTAAAGGATACTCAAGGAAAATAGATAATATAAGGCCACCAATGGACAATACCATGAGAAAGGAAAACCAAGTTCTAGATCTAGAGGAGGTGTTGTGGCAAGTTCCCCCATAAATGTTTCAATTCCAATGCAAAGGATTGGTTCTACTTCACATGGAGATAAGAGTAAAAAAAATTAATGGATTTGGTCGAAATTATGATGATGGAAATGATCCTAAAAATATGTGAGGGAGAATGAATACACGACCCTTGTGCCTCCTAAGAGAAAAAGGACTATAAATAATGAACATTAAGTGTTGTCCAAAGGAAATGTTGAAGAACATATTGATCATTCTTAAATAATGAAGTTTTTAATGACTTGGTTGGAATTATTTCTCAGTAAATAACCCGAATAGACAATGTTAGAGTAGGAAATGGGATGGTGCAACAAAAAATTCCCATTTTCGAGAATGTTTATGTTGCCACTCTCATTGTGATAAACAAACAAAACATTTCCATATGTATAGAGTAAAGATTAAAGGAGAGAAAACGATTGAGAAGAGTTGGGTTTATTTTGATGCTAGGGGTATCAAAGCTTTAGCGCTTGAAACATCCATAAGGAGCCTACTGGTAAAATATATGAAAGATATAAGAAATAGAGTGGAAGAGTTAGAAAGGGTATTAAACTTTGAACCCTTGTTTGTGGAACCTATCACTACCCAAATGCAATAAAGGCTATGTTAGTAATGTAAAGGAGAGGATGAATTTGTCCTTGGACCCTTGGGAATATATAATGATGCCTTTGTTTTGGCGAAAGGGAATCTTATCCTCAAAGGAATGTTAGAGACCGAACTCAGGAATGATGAGACATCATGTGAAAGTTATGTAGATACTTTTATCAAGAAGACGAGATCTATAAATGCTCACCTAAGACAATGGGCAATCTTCCTTTGGATAACAAGCTCCTTGAGATATCAAGGGACTAGGACAATATGACTGAAACCATTGAAAACTTGATTGTGGCTTGTGATGGCCTTGAGCATAGAAGATCTCAAGGACCTTTCACAAAATATATGAAATCATGAAGAAATTGGAGGGTCCAACCCTTATCCAAAATGATAACATAATTGCAAAGGAAGAGTTCTAAGCTAGTTTGGTTGAAACTAAGGCTATTTTTGGGAAATAATTTGAAAGTCTTACTTGCTTTTCTAATGTTGAATTTAAGAAATGGTTGACTAAATCCATTGTTTTTTAACATAAATGGGTAATATTTATATTAAAAATAGGTTGCATCCAAGCTGGTAAGCACAATAATATAAAAAGGATGTTTTCTCTTATAACAAAAACCAACATAACCACCAAGTGGTATGTGTTGAGTACATAGAAGACTAAATCATCCTTTGCAAAGGATTTCAAAAAGTTTCTATTAGTATAAACTCTAAAAAAGACACCTAAAATCATAACTATTTTACATAACATAAGAAATAGTGATGAAAAACATGATTGTTGTGTGCCTCATATTTACTTATATTAATAGGTTGTGATACCTGATTGGCCAAGTCCATGTCTTCAAGCATTTGATGGATTGTTTCCTCTTCCTTGGGTTCATCGGGGACAAAATCCACTAACATTCTGAAGTTAGAAGCAGCATATTTGGAGCCCTTATTAAGATACAAACCATATTCCTCAACAATGAACATTTGGTGTCCAAAACCTGAATTTGCCTTTTTTGTTGCAAGAGGGTGTCCATAATCACTGCATTTTGAGAAATGCATTGGTCCTCATTTTCATGGACCTTAGTTGTTATGTAGAATATGGGCATCCTATTTCTATTAATGAAGCATTCGTGCTTGCGCAAAATTCTGTGCATTTCATGAATTTCCCTATAATACATATCCCAAAAATCCCACAATTTCCCAAACAAAGTATACACAACAAACACCTAAAGGGAAGAGCTGGAGAAAATAAATATAAAAGGATGAACCAAACCCTTCTAGGATCAAGTAATAGGTAAGCCCAGAATGGTCTCTAACTTCCAACCTGACGACCACTCTGAGGAAAGCCAAAATTTCCCAAAAAACAACTTCAAACCTTAGAATTGATAAATCAAAGCAGCCCCCAAAAGAAGACTAACTAAAATAAAAAAATATGAGATACCCAAACCCCCAGCTACTATTGTTTTGAATCAGGAATAAAAACCCAAATCCATTGGACACAAATCTCCATAGTAGAGATGACACAAAGCACCAAACTAAGATTGGAACCACAAGGATTTTCTCTTAAACAAATTGAACAAAAGTAGAGTACACCAACAAATATCTAATGAGAAGGATTACCTGAATATCCAACAGAACCAAAGGCGACAACCACCAAAGTTCCTCGTCGAACATTTCTTCAGTGCCTGCCCCATGATCCATATTCCCATATTTCTCTTGCATTGAGACTCCCATTCTTTCAAATCATTGGTGATGCATTAAGGGTGGTGTGTGTGGGGATGTCGTAAGGGGTATGCACATTACAACCTATTACTGCTTAAATTAGAACCCTTGTAAGGGATCCACTTGTGGTTCTAAGGAGGTAAGCACACTTGGGAAATGCACCACTGTCACCTTAGTACTTTTCCCCTTTACTTTAGGCCAGCTCCTACAAGCCACAGGGGGTATCCCAATCTAAGTGAAGTAAACTTGTCAAATAAGTTGTTGGCTTGTGAAAGATTCACTTAATCAACAACACCTCGATATATGATTAGATGGACTAGCACCAATAAGTGATAAGATGCCTTAAAGAACATCCAATAGAAAACAAGGGCATAAACCACCCCAATACAAAGAGGGTTAAGAGCTAATTATTACATGCTTATTCTGAAATAAGAGATAGTTTCCACATTGAAAACAAACTAGCATTGATGAATTACAAGCTTAATTAATATGTAATCATGAAATTTGCATAAACTTGTAAGAATGGATGGTGATTCCCCTTAGGGTTTCACCAAGAGAATCTCCCAATAAAAGATAAACACTATTAGCAACTAGGAGATCAATTTCACAACTAGATATGTTAGATAATCTTGAAAAACAATCTAGAGATGAAGTATAGACTAGTAGAGGGTTATAATGCACCTTTAAAGCACTAAACTCTAGCCTTTAGGGTTCCACCAAATATGATATATAATGCTGCAAATTAATTTCCAAATTTGAAGAACTCCTTAAATCATCCCACAAGATGTTGGAACAATCCTAAAAGCACAATCAGGGAGGGCCAAATTTCCTTCTTGGGGTTATAGATAAACAATGAAGCACAAACCCTTCTATAAGATGTCTAGAAAGCAATATAAAACATCAACCTTTCACTAGACAATACATATTTTTGTTTAATTTTTCTTTTGATATATATATATATATATATATATATATATATAAAGCAAGAAAGAAAATAATTTTCTATTTTATGGTTTTTGTGGTTGGTTGTTGGAAATTAGACTTAGTGCCTTATCTCCACTTAGGACTTATGGGGTCAAGAAGTATGCCCCTCTAAGAAATGGTTATCCAAGGCTAGAGTGAGAGGCTAGAACCTTAGGGCAAAATAGTCTCTTGTCTAATAAAGACAAGTCATGAAAATGAAGGCCCTACAAGAACGGTTTCCTCAAGGGAAGAGCCTTCACTAACAAGGTCAATTATAACTTGAATATGATGCTTAAAACCCTTGCTAAGGAACCAAGAGGGAAAATAAAGCAATGGATTAAGTACTTAACCAAGTTAATAAGAGAAGAAGGAAGGAACAAACCCTAGAATATCTCCTCTCCAAGTAGTTAAGTAACTCTGGAAATGGATCGATCTTGCTAGTTTTGTATAAGTCTTGAACATTCATAATAATATATTTGATGAACCAAGAAAGAGAGAGCTCCAAGAATTGACACCAAAAAACTCCAACAAAGATCTTTTATTAATGGCTTGTAAAAATTATCTCCAACAATTCACAACAATTTGGAATGAGAGGAGAGCCTCTGTTTATAGAGGAGGCTTCTACATCCTTCTCATTATTTATTCATTCCTTTTTCTTAAATTTATCCTAGGATATTAAGAAAGGAGACTTGTCATCCACACAAAGAAGGAGAATAATTCAATACAAAGTCAAAAGATGTCGCATGTGCATAAAACCCTCATGCAAGAGGAACATCCCATAAAGAATGGGACCGATTTGATCTCCTAGCTCAATGTTCCATCAAAAGAGTGATGTGGATGCATCAAAACAAAGTAGGGTAGCCTCCCAAACAAGAAAGGCTCCAACATTCCTCTCCTCCAAGTGGAATAACCTCATAAAAACAAGGAGAATGACCTCAAAATTAAGAAAAGGTGATCCATAAGGCAAGGAAGATCAATCTCCAAGTCAAATCATCACCCAAAACACCCACATGGTTTTTATAAACCCCACACGTGTGGGTCAGCCCTCAAATCAAGTGGACAACACATCCAAAAATGGTGCGAGAAGAGAAACATTCTAGGATTTCCAATGTATCACGTCTAGAGGATATCCATGTGTGCAAAAGTAGCCCAAATGTGCCTCGGAGGATGTGACCAATGCCTTCGAATATGTGTACTAACTCGAGAACTATGACACTATAATACAAATAAAACGGATCTGAAATGTTGACAACTCAAGACGGTTGTGGATCTTCTAAGCAATTATAATAAGGATTCACTTGATTCAAATGTAGTTGTTCCTTCCAAGTATCCTTAAATTTCTTCTTTCTACTCTTTCCATTTAAAGTAAATATGATGCTTCCATGTTTCCATGACATTCCTTTTTCTGAATATTTGATTTTGATGACAACTCTTCACACTGATGGAAGTAGAGAATCCCTCCTAAACATTTAAGAATGGAGAATAACTCTATGTACCCCAACGTTTGTTAAGCTTTATTCAGGTTCTAAATGAAGGAATGAATGTGGAACATCCTTTAGTTATTAAAATATGACATCTTGCAAACTTAATAAGCACATAAGCTGCATTTACCATTATCATCTTGAAGATTAATTTCTTGTTTAAATGATTATTGAAATGAAATTTGTTGTGTAATTCACGCAACTAAAGCTACAAAGGTTGCAATATAACTATGTAAGTTTTTAATGCCAAGTTTCTATGTGCATTTCGTGATCAACCTTAATTCTCATTTCTTTCCCCTCTAAATTGCTTGCTTAAATTGCTTGTATAAATATTTTAAGTTTGCATGCCTACATTTGCACTCAATCGAGACCCATGTAACACAAATTGGGTCTATGAATTCTCCGTGGTGTCCATGGATAGTACAACCATGGCCACATAAACAAATCAAGCCTAGATAGATTGTTTGTGTTACAACCTCATAGTTCCATCTTTCTTCTTTAAAAAGAGTACATATGCTCCCCAAGTTGAGACACTTGGGCATATATATCCCTTCTTTAACAATTCTTTTAACTGGATTAGCAACTCTTTCAATTCCAACGTACTCATTTTGTATGGACCAATATTTATTTTTTCAAATCACATAAGTCATAGCTTATCAAAATATTTGGTGATCAAATCATATTTATAAAAAAATATATCATTTATCTTAGGCGATAACCCATTAATATTTTGTTACTACCTTGAAAATTAAGTGAGAACACCAATACATGTGTGTCACTTGTGCATCATTGACAAAAAATAACTAAATCCTATATTAGAACATTTAGAGACAAATCAACCTTTCATAGAAATTAGAGATAACTTACAACGAAAAAAAATGCCATTGGAAAATATCTTTAAAAGAACATTTTCTTCAATTTTATAAAAAAAACTCCAATATGAAAACATTATATACAACATGGTATACCATATACATGTTGAAATGAGTGAACACAAAGAGTGGAGCAAAGCATTAAAAAACGATGTTTCATACAAATATTCACATGATTTCCAATATAATTCCATGGTATTCCCAAGAGTATCAATAACCACCTCAAACTTCAAATGTAGTGCACATTCCTTACAATTTAAAATGTGCAATCATGGTTTTGTCAAAAATGTTAAAGAAGTTTATCATATATTTCATGGAAAGGTTTTATTTTTAGGTGAAAAGTATAAATATATTGAGAATTATTATCGTAAATCATGCTATGATTTTTTTTTAAAGGAAAATATGAAAAAGTTAGCCTAAATTTCTTAAATTTGTTTTTTAAATTTAGCTAAATTGGTGAAATTTCGCTTAAAAAAATATTGTTATGGAGTCTTAGATATTGGTGCAGCTCTAAGCCTTAAATCAATAGAGAAATCTATATCTTTTTTTGGTGGCAATCCTGGTATTTCCCCAAATACATCTTCAAACTTCTACAACATAGGAAAGTCCTCAAGACTCGTACATTTGCAATTTGATGGCTCTTCCTCATGAGATGCATACAATTGTCATCCTTTTCCGAAGCATCTCTTTAGCTATAAGGATGAAATCTCCCATATAGAAATGGGTTTTGGAATTCATTTCGTTGTCCTATGCCTTCCTTCTTCATCAAGATAAGTAAAAGTCTTGTTATGGTAATCTAGAACAACATGATGCACTTCCAACCAATCCATTCCAATGAGGACATCATATGAGCCAAGTGGCATTATGTCAAAGTCTACAATAGTGCTAACACCATTCATATCTAATGGGAAACATTTGACAATATCATTAATTTTACTTTTAATTCCAATAGCTGGTTCAACCAACCATGATTTATCATGCTTACTTCTCTTCAAATGAAATCATTCAACCAAATTAGGGGCAATGTAACTATGACTTGCTCATGAATCAATTAAAATTGCGACAAGTTGATTGGCAATTTTACCTTCAACCTCAACCAAGTTTGACTAATGATTTGCTTGCTATTTTCCAAAGCTGCATATATTCTTGGGATGTTCCTACTCGCATCTTCCACTTTAGTTGTCTCTTGTATGTTGTACACAATCCTCATTATTTCTCCCTTATGAGGGAAATCTCTATACAAATGGTATCCTTCACATCCCCAATATTTGATTGCCTTCCTTTCCCTTTTCCACAAGGATTCTACCATCTTAGATCCACTATGATATGGATGACTTTGTTGATATGTATTGGGATTGCTCCTAAAGAAAGGTGGTTTAAAGCTCTTCTTCCTTTGATTTAGTTTTTCATTCTTCTTATCTTTCTAATACATAGAAAGTTGTTATGTCGTTTTGTTATGATCATATATGTATTTGGCTTTCTTGATGATCTCTTCAAGAGTCCTAGGTTCATCAAATTGGATCTTGTCTCTGTAAAATATTGGCAATCCACTTAAGAACCTTTATATCTTCACCTTATCCTCCTTAATAAATCCCACATATCTCAACAAATCCAAAAAAAAATTCTCATATTCCTCCATGGTGATATTTACAAACTTGAGTTCAAAGAACTCCTACATCTTCTTGTCATAGTACTGCTTAGAAAGGTATTGCTACTGAAAATACTTTTTGAACAACTTCCAAAAAACCCTTCTCTCATTGATGTGCTTAACTTGCTTTAATTGATCCCACCAGGTGGAAGTTTTTCCTTATAGATGGTATATAACAATTATGACTTCTAGATTGGATGAGTAGTTATGTCGTTGAATGTACTTTTTCATCCCTAATAACCAAGCTTCAACATCTTCTCCCATATTGTTTTCACCATCAAAGGTTGGTGACTTGATCTTTCTAATATCTCCTTACAAATTTTCTTGTTCGTGTCTTCTTCTTTGATGTCTAACTGGGGACACTTTTTGACTACTCTTTGGTTCCTCATATGCATATGACTTCTTGGTTAAAAGAGTTGGTGACTAGTGATGCATATGAGTATTGGTAACACTTCTTGAGTGCCTAGATATTCTATGACTATCCTTCCTTGCATGATATTTTCCTTCTTTCTCATGCCTCGAACATAGTCTATTGTTTATTTTCCTTTGTAGTTGATTTAAACTCTATAGTAGCTAAGTGTTTAGTTGATTTTGTTCCTCTTGGGATTTTATTATCCTATAATTCTCATCTCTGGAACTTTGCACCTCCATATTCAAACTCCTCATGGTTTCTACGATCTCTAATGACTCTAGTCTCTCTCTATGCCCATTATATTTTGTCTCCTCGTTTCTTGCACTAATATTTAGGCCTCTAACTTCTTCTTCATAAGTATGAGGTCCTTGTCCATCTTCCATGTCTCCTCCTCAATGGTGCTCTTTAATTCTAATTTTGCAAGGAGTGTGCATACAAGTAAATCTCTTAGATACACCTTGTTTCCATATCTGTATAATTTTCTTTCAAACTATGGAAAATATGCACATTGTCTATTAAGGCTACATGTCTTTTTCTTCCCAAATTTTGAAGAAATCCTTAAGCACTTATCTAAAATACAAGCTTTCATAACCAATCCCCCCTGAATTAGCTTTCGAATGATTGTACTCGTGTTCCAATTTAAGCTCGTGTTAAACTTTATAGCTCTCATAAATCACCAATTTTGCCCATTTTTTGTACTTTTCTCACTGGTGCAATCAAGGTTGGAGACCAACTTTTGCCACCTATAGAAGGAAATCTAGTGAGAAACAATATTTTTTTTATAATGGGTGTAGATAACACTTATGATTGAGAGTACTCAACAACTTTTAAATCAATTATCTAATGCTCCAATCATTTTCTACACTAATATGGAGTTGTCAACATTGTCCGTTTTGCACTTTCTCCAAACTTAGAATTATAATTGTTGGCAAAAACTACTATATTTCAAATGAAGCAAAACTAGAAAAATGTCAATAGGACAAAGTTATTTGAATTGTTGACGACATCAAATGTTGAATAGGATTTTTTTTCTAGAATGGTGATCTTGGGTGGCTTTTCATCCCTTGAAGATTTCAACAATTACCCAAAAGTCTCTCAAAATAGTGGATTTTGGCTTGTTTTTGCATCTCCACTCCAAACCCTTTGGAATTTGGCCAAATGCTCCACTAGGTTTCTTTATTCCTACTCTTATTCCTTACTTTCTAGATTGCATCATCAACAAGGATGTTAGCAATGAGTACCACTGTGTTCTTTAAAAACCACTAATATGCATTTTCCATAATTTTGGAGTTGAATAAGCCAATGACCCTCAATGGCACTTTTATAGTCCTCATCATTGTGTACTTAGAAATGAAATTTCACTTGATTTTGAGCTTCCCCACTCATTTATGGTTAAAATAAGATTTGGCTCTAGATCTTTTTTAAACAAAAAATTATTTTGTTGATGTGGGATGACACATGGTTGATGATGTGGCTCTAGTATCCATTGTTAGCCTCTAACACTGCCACGCCATCTCCCTTACCTCCTTAGTTTCCATGTCAAATCTTCATGGTCCCCTTTACCTTTTTTTTCCCACTTTACTTTATAAGCTTTATTAATTAATGTGGGTCATTTGTACCCCTCTGTCCTTATTCGCCACTTGGCATGATGTTATTGGTTGATGTGATGGGGGGTCCTATATTTGGCATCCATTTCCCAACACACATGTTTTCCCAGCCATGATCTAAACCTATGGTCAAGATCAATTGTGAAGCATGAACATGTTGGTTGTTTAATTGACCATTTTCCTATACAATCTGCTCACTGCCTAGGGGACATGCGTCACCCCGACAACAATTGTAGAGCCCGAACTCATGTTTGGAAAACTGCCTCCTATGCCTTCGCAACCACTTACCACCATTGCCAATACCACCTTCAGCCATAGCCTTGGAACCTATCTCATGGTTTCCACCTACACACCTAGACTCCATGCGGTACCACTCGACACCTCCACATCACCATGTTTGTACACATCATATGTATGGGGTCCGCATCAAATGTACAGGTCCACATAATTTTTAGTGTTTTTTCTCTAGTATATATATTCCAAGGAAACCCTCCAATTCCCTCTCCATGATCCATGGATGGTAAAAGGTAAATCGTTGGCCGTAATTACAAAGCCTAACCCTGAGGAGATTAAGAGAGTTGAACCTGTGACCTCTCCAACTTTGGGGGAGACACACGCATATTGCTAATAAATCATGATTGCCATAAATTATTTAGACTCAACCTTTGCACCTCGTCCACTCTGTATATTCATTCACTCCTATGCAATGCTTCCATGATGGCATAGGATTATGTTATTACACCATATGGGCATTTCACACCATGAAATTCTCCATAGAGTTGAACTTTGTAAACATGAATTGCACCAATTGTGTCTTTGTTACTGTAATGCGAATCCAATTTTAAGAAATCAAACCATCATTCCAACAATTGTTGGATTCAAAACACTTTCCCAATTATCTTCCATGAAACATTTTCTCAAACAGTTAATCTACAAATTGCATTATTCACAATTTTTTATATATATAAACTGATTTTTGACCCATAAAGCCCTGTCATTGTAACCAATAGCTTTGATACCACACTATAACATATCCAACCACCCATGTAACTCTGTTGAGGTGGTGGGATACTCCAAATTCATCCTACTAACTTAAAATTATGATTTGATACCACTCTATAACCCATCCAAGACAAAAGAGAACATGATAAAACACTTTTACTCAAAATAATATCTTCATCACTATAAAACCGATGTTACTGGGCATTGATCCACCACCCTACTAAACTAGTGTCAGAGGATGGGCATGAGAAACTAGAGTGAAACAAGATGAAGTTAGTCCACGTGTCAATATAATATGAACAACCTAGATGCATCATTATATGTTACTGTGATGAAACAAGGAAACATGTATGGTTTGGAAAAACAATCGATGTCTTAGAAATGACACTCAAAATTTAAGGAATTGGATAAATTCATAGGCATAATTTTAATTATTTATAAATTAAAGTTATTTAACATCCATAAATACTTCAGAATTATGGAAATTAATATACCATGTGTGAGGGTGAAGGAGAAGGATATCCATCAACTCTTTGAGTGCTCATGTGTGCCCATGTTTGTAATCCTTTAAAAAAGACATAAAAATAGGTAAACACATGGTTGATCCTTTGACAACCTAAATTAGTGACGTCTTATATTTCTTTTGGATATGGATTATATTCATCGTAAATGGTATCCCTACCTAGACTTGGGTTTTTTGGCCTAACCTAAAGAAAAAAATATTCCTTGGTAATTGTGATAGGGTTGTTGTTAAGCAAATACAGGGGCCTATCCCAGACCAATTATAGCTTTAACTTGATCTCTCACCAACTAGCACTTGGTGGCATGATTGGAAATGGGGCAAGTCTACTACCTTCACTCATTGAAAGTCATCCATGGGACATAAGTGGCCAATTTCTAAATATCGGATGGACGTGTTGGCTCAATAATATCTAGTGCTTATGATCAAAACAAAAACCATCGTTATTTTGCCTCATCGGTATAAGAAAACCTGTATTTCTTTTTGCTTAGATCCTAATGGTGGGAGGCCTCCCCATTGATATAACATTAACTTGCCCAGGGGTTCATAACCCCCATTGTCCTCATTGTGAGTGAGTTGAAACCTTGAGATACCTCTTTGGTTTTGTCCACTTGCTAGGAATGTCTAAACTTGGGTTGACCCTTTGTGGCAATTATTTTTACCTGTCTCCCTCTCCTAGTGGGATGCCTTATTAGGTGACCACCTTCCTTTGGTCATAGAGTTTAAACCCGCTTAGATGCTTGTTAGAGTTGAAGTGCTCCCATAGGTTTGGAAGTACTGAAATAATGTTTTGCTTAGTTACGATGTTTAATAACACTTTTTCAATGATGTTGTTTAATGATATTTTGTTTATTGTGTTTAATGTTTTGGAACCAATTATCATTTTATGATGTAGCTCTAATACATGCCAATTTAATTATGCATATCGAGTTACAATATTAGCAGGTGCAAGTGTAAATGGAACACCTCTGGTAGCTTATGGATTATTGGCATGGGGGCCTATACCATAAGCAAGTTACTTTAGCCAGACCCTCTTAGTATATATCCCTTGAAGTGTATTTCCAGTTGATCCCACATAGGTCTCCCTCCCAACTTGACTCATCTCTCTCAAGGTATAGTGACCCGAGACCACATGAGCCTAACTCTTGACTTGGATAAGCTCTCACAAGGTTTGTTGACTCAGTTGGGTTACCATGTAGCGAACCCTGCCATCGAGTAGGTTGACAAGTTGAGGAGTAGGAAGAGAGAGTGTGTAGCAAGAAAACTAGATCCCCACAAGAAAACAAATAGATCATCACACTAACACTAACAATATTAGAGGGGCCTAAGACCCCAAAGCCCTGTACTGATGGGTGGGGACCTATTTCACCCATTGATGCCAATCCTTGAGTTATAAGGAGGGGCAAGGTCGTAGACTATCATGATCATCCTCTTCCAACAATTGAGATGATCGTTGACTAATACTATCTTACTCTAACTTATGCCCTTTGTATTTATATTATGGCTATGACTATTCAAGATGTTTTGGCCTATGCCAACCCTGAAGGTTAATCATGACCTAGACTTAATGATGGGTTGTTACACTTTAGCTAGCCATATTTTTAAGTTTTGCACATGCTCATGGAGGTTGATGTGATAGGGTGCATTTTTGTATTAAAGCTTGTACATCTTGTTTGTCAATAGATTTTAAAGGAAGCTTTATTAAAAAAAAAAGTCACATGTTAAATAGGCCCCTAGAAACATGCCTCTTGGAATGCCTTGTTTTCCACCACACTATTTTCCACTAATATTTGGCATTATAGGCATGCTAGTTTTTGCAACAACTAAATCTTTTAAATGCACAACCTTATGTTGCAATGTTTGTGGGCCAAGGAACATAACAACAACTCAATGTGCAATTCCAAAAAGCCGCATCTGTCACCATTCACACATAATTTAAATAGCCTATTCCATACAAAATAGAACATGACAACAACTTTTACTCAAAATAATACCTTCTTCATTTTAGAACCAATGCTACTGGACATTGATCCACCACTCGACTAAACTAGTGTTGGAGGATGGGCATGAGGATCAAACGAGAAATTTCGTCATCTTTGGATGGTAGTTTTTTATTGATGTTTTTAGTTTCCTTTTTGTGATTGCTTTTTATATTGTTATTTTGTTGTTACATGTCTTTTATCTGTTGTTGAAATTTGCAATTTTTTGTATCTTGCTTCTCCTGAGTTTCTTTGTCTCATTGAAATGCAACATTTTGTATATGGTTTATATCTTCGAATGAGGGAATTCCTATACATGAATCCATTGTGCAATCCTATAATGTTATCTTATTTTCCTCGTAAGAGATGTCAAAATATATATTTTTTTCATTTAGAATGAATGTCCTCAATGTTTTCATCCAGTTAGAACCTAGAATTATGTCAGCAACATTAATACTGCTAAAATTTACAACATTTAATTGGGATACTAATTTATAATCATCAATCAATAGTAGTAAGTCCTAAATTTCAAATTTCTCTTTGCCATAAACATCTTCCTTTACGAATATACTTGACTCTGGAATTGATAGTTGATTCGCCAAGTTGACATCAATATAATTTTCCTCTATGTGGAGACAAATAACAATGATAATATCCTTTCTTAGAATAATCCATTTGAGATTTAATAATTCAGAGTTCCAAATTGAACTGCCTATATTAATCTGACGACTTCTCACAATGTATCAAATTTCTTTTCCTCATGCAAACATTCCTCCATGTAAAGATTCAATCTTTCTTTCTTCACAATCTCAATATGTTGTATAGCCTTCCTTTACGCCAAATTATATATATGATTGACTTGATAGTTCTAGATGTGTACTTTAAAACACTTTGAAACTTCCCTTTTTAGTTACTTTTTCTTACCATGTACCTGACAATTAACTTTACTTATGCCAACTATGGAATCCTTGTTTGACTTGATACTTCTTTTTGTGCATTTTTAAATATAATTGCAAACCTTCATTTTTCATTATGTTTTCTTACCATGCACATGGTATTTAACTTTACTTATTGCCAACTACGGAGTCTTGTTTGACTTATACTTCTTCACATGCATTTAAAATTACTTGGAGAACTTTTTTTTCTTCTTTTCTTCTCCTCTTCTTTTTTCTTTATTGTGAGAATAAGTGTGGGCCACCATCCCAGCGATCATTTGCAAAAAAAAAAAATTAATGCCCCTGGCAAAATAAACCTGATCGTAGATCAATGGAACAACAAAAAGAAAAATACGTAAACACAAGCGAGAAGAAAAACCACTCTAACGAGGACGAATCCATATATTTCTCAAGGGATAAATAATTATTATTCATTGACATGTCTTGAAATACAATGGATGTGCATATAAATACATGTAGGGGTGACAAGTCATGTCCTTGAAAAGGGCATGACTTATCATTATTACATATTAATGACATAATAATCATCCTATGGCTATTATTACATGATATTTGTCTCATGACTATTATGACATGATACTTATTTCGTACTTTATGATAATAAATGTAATATACGTTAGGTATATTGCACAATATTTTACAAAACTCTGTTCTCCCACCCTTTTGTTCCTCCAAGTAGGCTTTAGTTTAACAGGTTCAATATCATACAAAACATCATCATCAAGCTTCCTAAAAAAATAATAAGAGAGTGCACCCATTTGAGTTGTTGGGCCTCAAACTTCCAGGCTCCCCAAAGAAAAGTTTTATTTCCCCCAATTATGTAAAAACCCTAATTGATCCATTCCCGACTAAAGAACTTATCCCATAAAAACAATTTGTTTGAATATGGCCTATAAATGTTTAGGATAGTAACCTCCTTCCCCAATTCCTAGGAGTAAAGGATTGTACCCAAACCTAAAGCAAAGGACCAACAATTAGTGAACAATAGAGATCTCATCTTCCACCCAGTAACGAATCTCCCTAACATACCCCTAGATTTAATGAAAATAAACTCCCAACCCCCAAGTAACTTCTCAACCTCACTAACAACACCCCCCCACCTTTCAAAAATAATCTCCTATAACAAAATAACTTTAGGGTTATGAATATCCACAACCCTCCGTAGGTATATATATTTTAGAGGGGCTACCTAACCCTTGACAATTGAAAAATAAACAAATCATCTATAAACCTCAAGCAAGTTATCGTTTGCTCAAAGAACCTTGTCCAAGGAGAGTCATTTTCCAGTCAAAACCTCATTAACAACTTTTTATTGGGCCAGTGACATAAATCATTTTCGACCTTTGCTCACACTTTTAGAACCTTTCCTTCATTAAAAATCAGGCCACCTCCAATCCTTCCCTCAAATCCAAAGAGACCTTATTTTTCAAATCTCATGTTATATCTAAAAGATCCCTCCATCCTCTCTCCTTTTAATCTAGGGAGACTATCATTTCCAGAGCACGAATTGGGTGAAATGCAAGATGGAGGAGATCTTTTGGGCACCCCATTCATAGACTCAGTGATGCAAGAGCATCGCTCCACCTCAGCACACCTCAGCTTATTAACACGAGTGGTGTGCATTCAAGGAAGGGAGAGGCGTCACCCTCTCATTTTGCCTTCGAGAATCTAAGGCGTGATCAAAACAAATTAATGCTGACATGTTGGAAGAGTCAAGTTGTGCCTTCGCACAAGCTGGAGATAAGGTCGCCATTAAGTGGTTGACGGTAGGAGGGATCTGCATCCGATTTGGAGCAAATTTCCATCATTGTAATTTTCCCATTAGACAGGTGTTTTGAATGGTGATTTGACACCACTAGCTTAGCTTGGAGGGAAGCTTGTCGATCCCTTCTTGTATAAACTCTTGTATTGTTGCCAGTAAAAAAAAATATAATAGATAGCCAAGAAGAGAAATGATAGAGAGAGAAACATAGAGAGTCGAGACTCAGTTGTAGCTCGGACTCCCATATTGTAATGAACATTCTGCCATTAATAGAAAATGACAGTTTTTCATGTTATCAATTTTTGTGTAATGGATATTTTGTGGTCAATGTCATTTGTATGTATTTGGGTTGTAGATGAATGTTAGAAATCATCTGTAGGGATAGAGATACAGTTTTCTATCTGTGAGTGTGTTGGATTAAGTCTGGTTCTCTAGGCTAAGTGCAAGGAGTGCGCGACAAAGGGTGGAAACTCTGTGAGCTGACGCAAGGAGTGTGTGTCTAAACTCAGTGGAGTCAGAGAAGAAGCTGTCAGGAGGGCACACCAAGTTAATTCACATCGTCGGGAGGAAATTTCAAGGTGGTTAAGTACCTTGGAAGGGAAGACTGTGTAGGAGGAAACACAGCGCAAAGTTACTGAACACTCAGTGACACTCTGCCAGGAGGGCATTGAGCTAGTACGAGATCATGCCAGAACAACACATTCTTAAGTGTTGGAATCCTTAAGAGAAACCCAAGGTTGTTGAACACTCTGAGGAAGGAAGGCTTTGAAAGAGTGCATCGACAAAGGAAAGGAGATGACTTAAGACCTTCAGGAAGGCGAAGGGAGAAGCCGTCAAAAAACTTAGTTGAGCGCAAGGAGTGCACCAAGGATACCGTAAGTTCATCTTACAAGCTTAGGAGGGAGAGCGAGAAACTGCCAGTAGGGCACGAGAGAGTCCACTGAAGGACGTAGAGGAATTGAGAACCTTGGAAGTTTTCAAGTCGAGAAAAGTCACAGAAGGGTTTGTGCAGAACTTTGCAAGGAGTGCAGAAGAGGCTCGGGAACAACTTAAGTCTCGAGGAGGAAATTGCGCTAAGTGTGCAAAAGATGGTCGAGGACTTGCGAAGTCCCGAAGACCGTGAAGTCATCCATCATCGGAGGAGACAGGTGGCAGAAGATCAGGAGATCCGAGAATTGGAGCTCCGGGAGGTTTGCCAAGAGAAAACAAAGACCTTTGTGAAGTCGCGAAAAGTTGGTTGACTCCAGACCATTGGATCTAGAAGAGACATGTGGAGTGGGATCAACACTTTGTTGATTCGCAAATCGAGAGAGATAGAGATAGGAAATGTGAAAACTCCCGAAGGCCAGAGTCCGAAACGATTGTGGTCGTCGATCGGAAGGAGGGATGGGGACCGTTGATCCTCACGCATCGAAATTTGTGATTCAGAGTTCAGGGATGTGAGAGTTGGCTCTCGGGGAAAGAGCCAAAGCTCGAAGCCTGAAGTGCCTTATGTGGTGAATCCCTAGGACACAGCGCGAGGTCACGCAATAGAAAGGGCCTGGACTCAGGAGAAAGAGAGGACATGTGATAGAGTTTGTCGGGTTCCAACAAGGAGCCGAAGAGTCGATCTGACTCAGGTGTTGAACGATCCTAGACCGAGAGGTCACGCAGCCTCAAAGAACAAGATAAGGGGGTGGGGTCTACACCAAGTGGTAATAAGAGCTAATACAGAATTGACTTCTGTAGGCAAGGGAGACAGAGTGTGATACTCGGTTGAGACTGTTGCATGGTGTGCAACATATGGTAAACAACCAGGTGGGCTAAAGGTGAAGCAAGATGGTCGTTGGAAGTCAAAATCACGGTCGAGGAGAAGTCTACCCACAGAAAAGCAAAGCGAAGATAGACAAGGAGCTCAGTGAAATCTGAGCCAAGATGGAGACGCTAGCATTCAAGATGCAACAAGAAGCAAAGGTGCATTGGAGGTATGAATGGCCTTTGAAGAGAACAACTAAGTGGCTTGTTCGAAAGTTGTTGGTCACATCAACAAGTGTTAAAAAGGTGATTTAGGCATGCTGAAAACCTCAGTGACGAGGGAAAAAGATCTGGCAGGGGTCTCATAGGTTGCCAGATGAGCAATGAGAAGGGATCAGTGGATCTCAAAACTGCCAAGAGGGCAGAGGAGACATCCTGAATTTCCAAGTGGGCAAGGGAGAAGAGACGAGCTCAGCTAAGAGTTCATGTCAATAAGGGGTGTTTACAGGTGGAGAGGAGGCAGAAGAAAGGTCTCATCCATATGAGGACGCATGCGGAACTGCCAACCGCGTGAATGAAGACGATGATAAGTTAAATACTTCCACCACAGAGGAGAAGGATCATAGAGGCATTCTGATCATTGGAGGAGTCGAGATATTCCTGCCAAGTAGTCGAGGACAACAAGCTGAGTTTGTCATGAAGAAGGAGGAACATATACTGAATTCTGTCCTAACAGAAGGGGAGTGCCCAGTTGAGTTACTCACTAAGTGGGAAATGGAGTTAAAGGCACTGGAGGATTGGTTGGACAGTCCAGAACCAGAAGGTGGCTGCCAAGAAATAGCCATGCCAGAGGAGACACACCATCAAGAGTTGCAGTTGGAGGAAGCTAGAATAGAACCAACCGAAGAATTGACATGGGTCAATCTGTTAGAGGAGGTAGTTGAACATCAGTTCAGTGGTGAAATAACAAAATTGGAGTCTGCAACAGAGTGGTCGGTTAGTGTCACATAAGATGAAAACAACATGGGAGGTCAAGATGATACACCCATGGAGCGGCATGAAGAGTTGTAGCCGAGCAAACTGCACAAGCCGAGCTAGCCGATGAAGCAGCTGGAAGAAGCCGTAGAGGAGATAAGGAAGTTGATGTTGAGGTCAGCAGAAGAAGTGATCAACAAGGGGAAGCTGGACAGAAAGGAACTTACACGGGTAGCAGGGGAGATGCAGCAGCAGAGGAGATGCAGCAGCAGAGGAGAGGAGCAGAAAGACAGCTCCAGGAGAAATTTTGGGATCCAGGAGGATTTCAACAGAGCTAGGAAGCTCATGAGCAGGAGCTCATGAATTTTCATAGCTAGCTCTCTTGGTGTAGACCCCACCCCCTTCTCCTATCCTTTGGGGCTGCACGACCTCCCCATCTAGGATCATTCAACACCTGAGTCAGATTGACTCTTCGGCTCCTTGTTGGAACTCGACAAACTCTATCACAGGTCCTCTCTTTCTCCTGAGTGCAGACCCTTTCTACCACGTGACCTCAAGCTGTGTCCCGGGGCTTCACCACACAAGGCGCTTCGGGCTTAGACTCTTTCCCCGACAGCCAAATCTCACATCCCCGAACTCTGAATTGCGAATTCCGACAATGCGAGGATCAACGTTCCCATTCCCTCCTTCCGATCGACGATCACGATCGTTTCGGACTCCGACCTTCAGGAGTTTTCACATTTCCTATCTCTATCTCTCCCGATTTGTGAATCAGAAAAGTGTTGATCCCACTCCACGTGTCTCTTCTAGATCCAACGGTTTGGATTCAACCCGCTCTTCGCGACTTCATGAAGGTCTTTGTTTGCTCTTGGCAAACCTTCTGGAGCTCCAATTCTCGGATCTCCTGATCTTCTGCCACCTGTCTCCTCCGACGATGGATGACTTCACGGTCTTCAGGACTTCACAAGTCCTCGACCACCTTTTGCACACTTAGCGCAATTTCCTCCTCGAGACTTAAGTTGTTCTCGAGCCTCTTCTTCACTCCTTGCAAAGTTCTGCGCAAACCCTTCTGCGACTTTGCTTGGCTTGAAAACTTCCAAGGTTCTCATTTCCTCTGCGTCCTTCAGTAGACTCTCTCGTGCCCTACTGGCAGTTTCTCGCTCTCCCTCCTGCACTTGTAAGATGAACTTACGATATCCTTGACGCACTCCTTGTGCTCGACTAAGTTTTTTGACGACTTCTCCCTTCGCCTTCCTGAAGGTCTTAAGGCATCTCCTTTCCTTTGTCGATGCACTCTTGCAAAGCCTTCCTTCCTTGGAATGTTCAACAACTCTGGGGTTCTCTTAAGGATTCCAACACTTCAGAATGTGTTGTTCTGGCATGATCTCGTGCCGGCTCAATGCCCTCCTGGCAGAGTGTCACAGAATGTTCAGTAACTTTGCGCTGTGTTTCCTCCTACACAGTCTTCCCTTCCAAGGTACTTAACCACCTTGAAATTTCCTCCCGAGAATGTGAATTAACCTGGTGTGCCCTCCTGACAGCTTCTCCTCTGACTCCACTGAGTTCAGACACACACTCCTTGTGTCAGCTCACATAGTTTCCACCCTTTGTCGCACACTCCTTGCACTTAGCCTAGAGAACCAGACTTAATCCAACACACTCACAGATAGAAAAMTGTATTTCTATCCCTACAGATGATTTCTAACATTCATCTACAACCCAAATACATACAAATGACATTCACCACAAAATATCCGTTACACAGAAATTGATAACAGGAAAAATTGTCATTTTCTATTAATGGTAGAATGTTCATTACAATATGGGAGTCTGAGCTACAACTGAGTCTCAGCTCTCTGTGTTTCTCTCCCTATCTCCTATGCATTTCTCTTCTTGGCTGTCTATTATATTTTTTTTAACTGGCAACAATACAAGAGTTTATACAAGAAGGGCTTGACGAGCTTCCCTCCAAGCTAAGCTAGTGGTGTCAAATCACCATTCAAAATGCTTGTCTAATGGGCAAATTACAATGATGGAAATCTGCTCCAAATCGGATGCAGATCCCTCCTACCGTCAACCACTTAATGGTGACCTTATCTCTAGCTTGTGCGAAGGCACAACTTGACTCTTCCAACCCGTCGACATTAATTTGTTTTGATCACGCCTTATATTCTCGAAGGCAAAATGAGAGGGCGATGCCTCTCCTTTCCTTGAATGCTCACCACTCATGCTAATCAGCTGGCGCATGCTGAGGTGGAGCGACCCCCGTAACCAATGTGGGATAACAAACAAGAGGAGATGATATTTTATAGTCATAGAAGCTAGTCCAAGATGCCACAAGATAGACATAGGTGTATCCCACTATTGTTTCACACACATGCACCCACATAATATGACTAGAGAGGAGGAGGGGAGGGGAAGGCCAAGCAAGCATGTTCACCCCAAAAGCAATCAACCATTATGCTAGTGAGAGACACCACTTCCTTATGGTTTCCCCTATCGACAGAAGGATCATGGTATGTTGGGACTTCTATGTTGTCACAGACTAACCCTCACAACTAATGTGGGATAACACATAAGAGGAGAGGAGATTTTATAGTCATAGAAGCTATTTGATGACGTTGCAAGATAGACATATTAGAGTGTTGTTTCACACACATGCACCCACACAATATGTTTCACAGAGGAGGAGGGGAGGGTAAAGTCAAGCAAGTAATCATACTCACTGTGCAACCAATTGACCATTATGTCAGTAGGAGACCCAACTCTCACGTGGTTTCCCCCATTGACACAAATATTATGGTATGGTGGGACTTATATGTTGTCACCGCAGACCAACTCTCACAACCAATGTGAAATAACACACAAGATGATATGAGAATTTATAGCTATACAAGTTATTCATAGGTGCCACAAGATAGGCATATATGAGCCTTGAGGGTTAGCTCAAGTGATCACGAGCCAGATGTGAGATATCTCCTCCATAGTTGGGGAGGTCATGGATTAACTCTCTTGATCCCCTTAGGGTTAGGCCTTGTAATCAGGGTCAACAATTTACCTTGTTTACTATCCATGGATCATGGGGAAGTACTTGGAGGGTTTTTTGTGAGGAGTTTTCATTGGAAAGAAAAAAATAAGCATATTTGACTATTGTTTCATAGATCAATACTCACACAATATGTTCCAAGGAGGAGGGGAGGGGAAGGCTAAACAAACAAGCATATTCACCCCACAATCGATCAACCATTATGTTAGTAGGAGACACCACTTCCTTGTGGCTGCCCACATTGACATAAGGATCATGGTCTGTTGGGATTTATATCTTCTCATAAACCAACGCTCACAACCAATGTGGAATAATATACAAGAGGAGATGAGAATTTATAGTCATGGAAGCTATTCCTAGACACTGCAAGATAAACTTATATGATTGTTGGTTCACACACATGTGCCCACATAATATGACCCATAGAGGAGGAGGGGAGGGGAACGTCGAGCAAACAAGAATACTCACCCCATAACCAATCAACCATTATACTAGTAGGACACATCACTCTCTTATGGCTACCCCCATTGACATAATGATCATGGTAAGCTGTGACTTATATCTTGTTACAAAACAACCCTCACAACCAATGTGGCATAACACACAAGAAGATAAGCAATCTTATAGTTGTAAAAAATATTCCAAGACACCCCATTATAAACATATCACACTGTTATTTCACACATATGCACCCCACATAATAATTCCACATATGAAAAATGGAAAAAAACTATTAAAAAGAAACGTCACTTACTTGTGATTACCCTTATGTCATGATTACCCTATTGACATAAGAATCATGATACTTCGAAACTTATATACCATCATAAACCAATCCTCACAAATACACCTTACTTCTCTAAATAATTGTGACTAAACACAAATAGGAAGGAATAATCTTTATGGGGAATGTTGTCATACAAATTATTCTTCGGCATGTTTTGGATAATATTAAATTTAAAGGCTCATGCGAACTTCAAAGGGCGGGCTTATTCCCTTCACATGAAAAGGCATTCTCACACACTAAAATTCCAATTATAGCACGAAAGATATTCCAACATGATTCTTCAGACCTAGTTTATGATCCACATTGAAAGCAAAGTCAAATAATTTCAATGGTGGGGGAAGACGACAGTCCAAACCAAAATATCTGCACAGAACCTATAGAAAATAATGCTTCAGAAATAACGAGGGGACCATCGTCATCACTGCACTGCTGCCGACAGATTAAAAGTGAATATCTGCGAGAGCATCCTTCATCTCGGTCTTCTCAATAATGGCCATCCTCATTTCCAGGGATGATTGAAGCTTTTACAAATTCCAGTCAATACATACATTGGGTGGAGGATATCACTGTTATAGTAAAAGATGGATTTGCACGCGGTGCAGAGCTCTGTATGTATCAACTGTCTCCGGAGGCCAATGTCGTTTCCTATTCCGAGGCATTGCATTTTAATGGATACTACGAAGTGTTGCCCTTCTGCAGTGGCAGCCAGGGTGAAATGCTCATCTTCTTCGCTGCCATATTTTGAAAGTTCGTCTTCTGTAGATAGGAGGGTTTCGGGAAGCAAGGCGGATAATTGGATTACAGATACAGATGCTGAAAAAGAAGAAGATGACTACGAACAAAGAAAAGAAAATGGAGCCAATGGTAGTAATAATCTGTCGATGAAAGCGGAGGACTTGTTCTCTGTAACATCGTCCAGCCATTTTGAGGTCGATTATTTAGGCGAAAGCACCAAAGGAGATATGAACATCAAACGGACTCGCTTTGACAACGCTCTCGGTGGGTTTCTCTCCCATTCCATTTTTCTATAAATAAAATGCTTCCTATATTATTAATATAAACAACTCCTGTACATATGGCATTTGAAAAAAAAGAAGAGGCTGCAAATCCAGTCATCACAAGCGCTAGCTGAAACCAAAATTGGGCTTGTTACAAACTAAAAACAAATGCTCTCTAGACTAAAATTGGCTCCTTTGGCATAGTAATACGATAAGTCATAACAAAACATAATAAACACACAACTTTCGGCCCAGAAGAAAACATAAGTCCAGTATCATCAAACAGCAGTGAAGAGGAGCCCAGCATCCGGCGGTGTGTCGTCATGGTCCACAGGGGTCGGTCTCCATCCATCCGCAGCAGGTTCAGGGTCAGCCACTTTAAGCTCCCAGCCATAATTGCCAGGCTTTGGTGGTCATTCAGCATCAGACATGGAGAGGGCTAGTGTTTAAAACTAGATATTTGTTTTGTCTTCATTGCATCTGGAACTGCTTTATACATTAGAATCGTGTGGTATATTGCCTGCTGTAAGCACAATGTAGACATGCTTCATCTTTCTACACACCACATGTAGTCTAGATTGCAAGCATTTGTGCCACAGACTTCTCCCTTGGAGACCTGAAACACTGCCAAACCTAAGACGGGCAGCTGCTTTGTTTTAAAGTTAGTTACCATATACGAATTCGGATTCCGATTTGGTGTGATTTGGATAAAATGTATTAGAAAAATCCAATTTAAAAAATAATCTGTAAACGGTAGGCCTATGGCCCATCTGTCTCGCCAACGCAGATCATCAATGCGGAATGAAATTAAATGTCTAAGCAATTCACAATGAGCCTGAGTTCAAGCTCCTGTTCTCTGTTCAGATTTGGTTTCAAGACTCTGCTTGTCTGCTAATGGAACGAAGTCCAATTCTGTCTCTACAGCTATGTTATTCTAATTAACAGAGCACTCTACAATTCTGTGCCAAAAGGAAAATTATACCATCTGCCTGCTCAATACAATCAAGCCCAAACTAAAACCTTCTCTGTTGTACATTACTTCATGAAAATGCATATACGTGTGTGTGTCTTCAGATCCCTGGATGGCTGCAAATTAAAATACCATGCAAGCATTGAATACATGGCAACACTGTGGCCTTTTGATATATATTTTGGACAGATCAAAGTGCACATCTAACTCCGTGAAGCCAGCTGAATGACACTCCTGTAGGTCTTAAATATTCACACTCTCAGCACTCAACCAATCATATGTCTCTGCCCTTTTTAATACACTCAACGTGATAACAAGAAACACCGATTTCTTGTTGCAATTGTTATCTCTACAGACAAGAAGGATTAAACAGATGTATATATGTAATTAAACACCACGTAGATGGTTATAGCTAATTGCTAATTAAACACATATGAAATTCCATGCCCATACATATGGCTGTAGGTATCACTATTCAGCGCTAGCACACATGAGGTTAAAAACAGAGTACGCTCCCTATCAAACCAGCTATGTAATTGAGCAAGTGGTTGAGCTGTAGCTAGTTCACTTTTATTTCTGTTGCATTTAGACAGTACTCAGACTGGGAATTGATACCAGCATACAGAGCATAAGAATTGACAGGAATTCAGTGAATTATTAAGCCGGCCAATCCATTGAACTAATGAAATTCCTGTAGCTGCATAACAACCCAGTGCACAAGCATTTCTCCATGCCAGCAATCAAGCACTTTGAGTGATTGAGCTGTGTACATTGTTTAGGAAGGATATTGCTGCGAGGGTGATTACATAAGGTTCAAAGTTCAAACCATCCAAATGTTGATATTATGGTAGCTGCGGGAGGTATTAGCCTCCACATGTAACCTTTGACGAGACTAGGATATTCTGGGAAGGAAGAGAAACCCTAAAGCTTTGGATAATAACCCTAGAAGACAAGTCAGCGTAATAGAATAAATTAATATTGAGTTATTAGCCCCCAGGAAGAGAAGTCGGCCCAGTCAGTTAAGATGGAGCAGTATAAATAAAGGGAGCTAGATCTCATTTGTCGCTCACTCACTCATGACTGCATAAGGACAAGAAGTGCTCATGAGTGAAGGAGAACTGCAACTGTTGCAGTAGTGACTTTGTCTTGGGTTATTGGTTTGGACTTTTTGCTTGGTCTTTGGTTATCCTTGCTTGGTGTGCTAGCCTTGGTTGGCTATTGGTCTGCTACCGGAATTATTCTGTATGTCAAGGTTAAGGTGCTCGGGGGTGACCTTTGTGTCTATGGTTGGGTGACAATATTGCTATATTGTCTATGGTGAAACGAGCACACCCCATTTTTCTAACAGGTTATGGGCCCACACCTCCTTTAGTCAGTCTAACCACTGGAAGGAAGCTAAGCCATAAGATTATCAAGCTCGTTGAAAAATTGTCGCTAGGGTTTCTAGCAGGTGCAGTTACTGAAGCACTGCCGCTAGGGTTACTAGCAAGTGCAACTGCAAACCCTAAAACTCCTTGCCCAACACCTTATGATGGAACACTTTACTCAAGGAGAGGATATTCTAGTGCGCCTTAGTCCAACACACCTATTGGCACTCTTAGAAGGCAAAAATGTCAAGGTTGAAATTTGGGTCTGTTGGAATTTGTGTAGTAGAGCATAACAGTAATATCTTTTAAAAATTCAAAGAGTAAAACAACTAGATCTATCAATCTCCACTACTTGTACAGATCTAGGAGATCTAAAGAGTAAGGCTGTAATACAAATCTGAATTCAATTGCAGATCTAAACTCAACTTAGATAAAAACATACAGATCTAAACTTAACATAGATAGGAACATACAGATCTAAACTCATAACCAATCTGATTATTAAACCATCAGTCAAACTGTAGAAACAGAGAGGTAAACTTAATATATCGTTTAGATCTAATAACAGTTAATGCTGGAACATAGATCTAGATAGATCAGACTGTATAGAACTCAAAACAATGTATCAGATCTGAAAAGGATAGATAGCATACCTTGTTCTGATCCTTACCTCTGAAGAAGTCACAGCCAACAAGAAGGATGTAGAACCATTTGAATTATGCTCAGACAAAGGTTCAGTTCATAGATCCTYCTTATAGGTGGGATCCCTTTGCCAATAGATGAAGAAACTTTCTTGCCACCAAAGGTATAGGGCCACAAAGACCTCACACTGTCAAACCCTCACACTAAGAGTAGGTGAATGCATACAAACCCTCAAACATAAAAGTTATGAGCAAAACCCTTACACAGGTAGGCCAATAGTCAAAAGAAATGATCACAGTCTGGACACAAGAACAAACCCCACAGCAGAAATGAAATGTGGTACCCACAGTCATATCCCAGCAGTTAAAAGAAGAGGGGCTGAACCACAGTCAGCTTGCACAGAAATCACAAGGAGAGGCCACATCACAAACAACCCTCACAACTGTTATGAGGAAAGTCTGCACCACTGTCAACCCTCACAATAATTAAAAGGGCCGCACCCTACAAGCTCATCATAGCAGGAAGAGGGGCCGTACCCAAAGGGTCACCACAGCAGGAGCAAAGGAGGCCGCACCATAAGGGCTCAACACAGCAACATCAAGAGGTGCCGCACCCTAGTCATACTACAGCAGAACAGGAGGGGCCGCAGCCTTGTTTACCCCACACAGCAAAGGAGAGAGCCGAGTCATACTTCACAACAGCGATGGGAAGGGCAGATCCACCCTGCACTCACTCCACACTGCAGATAGAAGAGCCGCACCTACCAGCCAGCTCATAGAAGGAGCCACACCCCACATTATATTCACACAACAGGCTGAGAGGAGGCCGCTCCAAGTTCTCCTCCAAAGAAGCTACAGTCACACCTCACGGACCCTACAGCAGCATCAATCAAGGGAGGCCGCAGCCTTACAGTAGATATCACCAGCAAAGGGAGGCCGCAGCCTTACAAACACTGCAGCAGACTTAAAGGAGGCTGCATCAAATACATCAATAGAAGAAGAAGCTGCAGCTACAAGAGGATCCATTCATATCAAACAAAGAATGAGATCTAGTGTATTAGAATGAGAGGGGTAGGGGTTTCTTTTATAGTTTTAGGTTAGGGCAAGGTAGGGCAAGGGATTAGAGGTAAGGTTAAGTTAAAATAAATTAAATTAAAACAACATGTTTAAAATTAAATTTAAACATGTTGTAATTAACATTTTAAATTTATTTTACTTTAACCCTTGACCAAAAACAACAAAAACCCCAAACCGACACAAGCAAGGGTAAGAGAGGGTTAGCTAGGTGGCAATACTCATTTCTTCATTTAACATGGTGAACCTATTACTTTATCATCACTGCATATGGGACTTATCCCTCATGTGGTTATGTCCTTCTTCAAGGAAGGTCATGTACCATCAAAATACTTGATAGAGGATCAAGTAGCCCCAAAACTTTTTTCTGGGGTCTTATCCACCAAGGTCAGAGACCAAGGATCAACCCATGCCGTATGCATGGGTACCCTGGACATTTCCAGGGGCCCTAGGCTTATCTAGGGACTTTAACTGCTTGGTCCTAGACCAAGAACCCCAGTCGTATACTGGGGGCCCTCTCAGGGGTCTTTACTGCT
>JASDQU010011056.1:126621-139493 GCA_032191745.1 Picea mariana
ATCTTGGTCCCAGACCAAGAAACCCATGCCCCAGGCATGGGTACCCTGGACCCTGTCCAGGGGCCCTAGACATATCTAGGGACTTTAAATGCTTGGTCCCAGACCAAGAAACCCATGCCCCAGGCATGGGTACCCTGGACCCTGTCCAGGGGCCCTAGACATATCTAGGGACTTTGATTGTTTGGTCCCAGACCAAGAAAACCATGCCCCAAGCATGGGTACCCTGTACTATGTCCAGGGGCCTTAGACATATCTAGGGACTTTAACTGCTTGGTCCCAGACCAAGAAACCCCAGTCTGTATGCTAGGGGCCCTCTCAGGGGTCTTCACTGCTTGGTTATTCACCAAGAACCCCAGTTGTATACTGGGGACCCTAAGAAGGGTCTTTTGCCATGGCACTGATTGTTTGGTCCCAGACTAAGTACCCCAGGAGTGCACTGGGGGGCCCTAGATCTCGTCTAGGGTCTTAGCCATCCTACAGGAGAATGGCTCTCGCAGCTGCTATAAATTTAACAAGTAGTACACAATCACTACAAATCCCATCTAATAGATCACAACAGTGTCGATCCATAGTAGTACACAACCACTCCTAGTAGTGCACAACTACTAACTAGTGACATGCAGTCACTACCAGTGGAACACATCCACCACAGTAGTACATAGCTATTGTCCAGAGACACACAGTCTCCACTGCAATCAACTAATAGCTACACAAGCTATCACCATGGAGTACAACAGTCTCCTAGCATCAAATCATATCATTGTTTACATCATCTCTCAAGGCCGTACTCCATCTGAGTAATCGGGCATGATGTTGAATAAGCTATGTGCTAGACTTAGTGCACTCAACAGAGTGTCTCGCATAAGTCACTCACTCAACAAAGTGATACAAGGACCATTCTTCTAATCTGAACATACGTCCTAGAAGAATAGTTGTCCCAACAGATGTTAAATGTCCTCAATGGCTACAAGAGCCATCCTCTCCACTATATCATCTCTAAGTCTTACTATCATGATGTGAATGCATCATATCTAAGTTGTACTGGCATGATGTGAAGTATCATCTACATCATCTCTAAGTCATACTAGCATGATGCGAATGCATCATATCTAAGTTGTACTAGCATGATGTAGATCAGTTCCTATGCATCATCCCTAAGTTGTATGATCATATCTAGGTTGTATTAGCATGATGCTCTGCATCATATCTAAGTTGTACTAGAATGATCATATCTAGCATGATGCAAGTCATCTGCATCATATCTAAGCTGTATGATCATATTTAAGTTGTACTAGCATGATCATATCTAGCATGATGTGAGTCATTTGCATCCTCTCTAAGCTGTATGATCATATCTAAGTTGTACTAGCATGATGCGACTCGGGCAAAAGCATCGTCTCTAAGTTGTACTAGCATGATGCAAATGCATCATATCTAAGTTGTACTAGCATGATGTCAATGCATCATATCTAAGTTGTACTAGCACGATGTGTCTCAGGACATCTGTATCATATCTAAGTTGTACTAGCATGATGTTGAAGCATCTTATATAAGTTGTACTAGCATGATACACATCAGCAATCTGTCAACCTCAACCATTCTCCACATGGAGAATGTTTGTCCATAAACACTCCCTCCCAACCGAGGAAGTCATCTCCTCCCTTTCACCCAAGGAAGCAATCTCCATGAGTCCCAACTTGTCCCTCAAGTATGAAAACTTTATCTTGGACAGAGGCTTCGTCAAAATATCATCTGTTTGCTAATCGGTGAAGATGTACTGGGGAATCACTTTTCCCTTCTGGACTTTATCACGGAGAAAATAGTACTTGATCTCAATGTGCTTCTACCTGTCATGGAACACGGGGTTCTCTGAAAGCTTCACATAGCTCTGATTATAACAATGTATCACAGTCGAATCCAGCACCTGATCAAATAGTCCAAAAACAAGCTTACGGAGCCATACTATTTCTGTACAAGCATCACAAGCTGCAATATACTCTGCTTCTGTAGTGTTGAGTGCAAC
Source organism: Picea mariana (assembly GCA_032191745.1). Taxonomy (NCBI): domain Eukaryota; kingdom Viridiplantae; phylum Streptophyta; class Pinopsida; order Pinales; family Pinaceae; genus Picea; species Picea mariana. Next base: position 128,645 of record JASDQU010011056.1, read on the forward strand.
AGATTTTTGTTTCCTGCTAGCCCATGGTAGCATAGAAGATCCCAAATTGAAACATATACCAGAAGTACTCTTTATGTCATATGCACTCCCTTCCCAATCAGAATCAGTAAATCCATGCAGTTGTACATCACTGTTTGAGGCATATCTCAAACCATAGTTTAGCGTCCCACGAAGATTTCTCAAAATATGTTTTGCAACTATCCAATGCTCATGGATAGGTTCCACCTGGAACTGGCTCAACGTGTTCACAACAAAGCAAATGTCTGTCCAGGTATTCACCAAATACATCAATGAGCCAATCAACTATCGGTACAGGGATGAGTCTACTGGATTAGAATCAGAGTCTCTCAACTTCCTCATATCTGTCACCATGGGAGTTGCCATGGATTTGCAGTCCATCATCCCAAACTTCTGAAGGATCTTTACAACATACTTCCCTTGCCCTAGGAAGATTTCACCACGCTTCTGCCATACTTCTAGTCCCAAATATTAATGCATGAGACCAAGTTCCTTCATATCGAATTCAGAGGCTAGCTGCTTCTTACACTGAATAATGAGAGGCTTTGCACCTGTCAGAAACAAATCATCAACATATTGTAGTAGGATCACATGTACATCATTCACAACCTTGTAAAAAGGTTTGGATTAGCATAGCTCTTGGAAAATCCAAGTCTCATCAAGTAACTATCAATTCGTGCATACCAAGCTCTTAGAGCTTGCTTGAGTCCATACAAGGCCTTCTTCATACATGGGTTTCTCTCGAGTGTACCTCAAAACCTTGAGGTTGCTCTATGTATACTCAATTACTCCATTGAGCGAAGCGGTCTTTACATCCATCTGATGTAAACTCCAACCCATGGATGTTGCAAGAGATATGATGGCTCTAATAGAGGTGTATCCGGCAACTGGAGCAAACGTCTCATCATAGTTTTCTCCCTCCTTCTAGGAGAACCCTCTAGCCATGAATCTTGCCTTGTATTTATCAATACTCCCATCCACTGCATGCTTTATCTTGTAAATCCATTTTGAAGTGACTACAGACTTTCCTTCAGGTCTAGGTACGATTTCCCATACATCATAGCTTCCTTCCATTCTTTCTTCTTGACTGCCATCCAAATATCCTCAAGTGTTTAACACTTGGCTTCTTTCCGGAGAAAGCTTCTTTTGGAGTCATGTTCTTCAATATATGATGAGGACTTCTATTTTGAACATATACGGTTGCCATGCCTGCTTCTCCCCATAGAAACATGGATAGGTTCTGGTCATTCATCGTTGCCTTGATAGATTCTTCAATGGATCGGTTCTTTCTTTCTGCTACACCATTCTACTGAGGATTGTAGGTAGTAGTGAGCTCCCTCCTAATCCCAACCTCTCTGTAGAATGTCTTAAAATCATCTGAGTTTTACTCTCCCGCTTAGTGAGGAGGTTGACATTGGTCCACATGCATATGAGTGAATGATGTCCAAAACTTCTTTTGCTTTACATGCTTCCTTTAGAATTGGTACTTAGTGAGATCACCTGCCTCACCACTTGATGGAGTCATCTTCTCCATGTTTTGCAATTGTCACTCTAGCTCCTTCTTAGAGCTATCGCCTATGACCTGCCCGGAACAAGAAACAACAAGAGCAAAAGTATTTCCAATAGCATTTTCATAAGAACATATTTATGGTAACAAGGATGGTAGTGATCATAAGATTACCAAGGTGACCTACCCAGGAGCAAAACAAGAAATAACTTCTAGAGGAGATGTTAGTTCATTTTTCAAACAAGTGCAATAATCATCTATATCAATAGTACTTACATACAACCAAGTATACCTTGCAGTGATAGAACCTTTCAAAGATTGTTGTCACAACTATTTTGTTTACTTGTACTGTAGGAACTATCAAACTTGATATGTGCAATTTGAAACTTAACAATTTGATCAATCAAACCTGGAACCTGGAGCCTTAACTGCTTGTTCCTCTTGAATGTATTGAATCTAAGATCATTTCTTGGACAAGGTCTCTTATACATTCCCTACAAAACACACTCATGCTTTGTTGGATGATATAACATGAAAAGCATATACAAGTGGATACCTTTGAAATTTACAATATCAGTTAGCTTGTCTTCTAATTTGAAACTAGACACCATCTTGACAAGAGGTTAGAAATTGAATCAAAAAGGTTCAATGATTAGAGCAAGCTAGAAACTCTGAAATTTCAACTTTGACCACAAAAATCAATTTTTGACCAAAAGTCAACCTTTGACTTTGACTTTGACTTTGACCAAAAACTCAAACTTGACATTTTTGTTGGTTGAGGGTACCAAGAGGTGCGCTAGGCTAAGGCGCACTAGAATGTCCAAGAACTATGCCAAACATCTCACTTGAAGTGCCCAGAAGGTTAGGTTAGAGTTTGTTGCAGCTGCAAATTCAGAAACCCTAGTTGCAGCTGCAACTAGTGCCACAACGAACTTAACAAAGAACTTCCACTTTACCTTCCAGCGGTTAGACTATCCTGAAGGTGATGTGGGCCCATAGCCTATTAAAATACTCGATGTGCTCATTTTACCATAGACAATATCACTATTGTCACCCAACCATAGTGTTAGAATTTAAGGGCAAAAATAGTAGACTAGCTGGAAACAAAAATTCTTATATTTCTCAAATCATTAGCTACTTTAATTATATGACTAGCAAGACATTTAAAAAATATGATGCATAACCTAACAACATTAGTGAATAAATAACGTACGTAACCCAGATCTGAGTATTATTACAGTTGTAGAAAAGAATAAATGTACCCGATTCGTTGTTGTTTCCTTCCTCCAATGTATGCTTAGAAAAGCTTAGTGAATCATGGATCAAACCCTCAGAGTAGATCTCATGGACATAGGGACAATGCCAAGAAAGATTCTTAGGCTTAGCAATCAAAACCAAAACTCAGCAAACTGGAAAACCAAAATCAAGAACACAATCCAAGCCATTGTCCAAGTATTAGGGATGAATACAAATCATTGTCCAACCTAGGGCTAGAAAATAAAACCACAATCAATGTTAGGCTGATTTAACACATTCAACCCAACTTTAAACACAGATGCCCACTTCAAGCAGAGGCAAGTACCAACGGTCCAATATCAAGCCTAATAATCCAATCACAAACCCTAGATACCAAGGCAGCTGATTGGGATGAGCAAGGTGGCACCAGCAAACTAGCAACAAACAAGAAACCTAAACGGAAGTCATGGATGTGAAGATTTTCCAGGGCCTGACAAGTTGCCAACTAGGTCTTTCTTTGACCTCAAGTTGGCTATAAGTTTCAACTGTCAAACAAGGGTTTGTTGTTGTTTTATAACAGCAAATTGTTCAAGAAGTTCATAGTTGTTTTGTTACGGTTACATAGTCCTTTTAGGTGCTCTAGCATGTAGTTTTTGTCACCAACAGGTTAGCACATGCATACCATAAAATATGTAACACACCTAGAGATATTTACTGCTGAAATAATGTTGTTCTAAACACTAGCATACATGAAAATGAACACAGGTATTTTTGGTCAACATGACCCTGGATAAAACCCCCCCGGGGAAAACCAGTTTGGAATATGAGTGTATATATGTGGAGAATAGAAGGTGGAATACAACAAGTACATGAAACAAATGAACCTGATACAATAGTAGCTTGTCTCAAGCTACAACACAAGTCCAAGAGATAGAGATGCGCCTTAGCATGGTGTGCCCTCCTCACAAGTTTCCCAATCCACTGAAATGAAGCGCCCTTGCTCTTGGAAGCTCTGATGGAGAAACCCTTGCACCACAATGTGCTCTCATGTGCTGCCTCTCCACCGAAACTGACCTCAAAGAATTCTGACCACTGCAAGACCTCCCTGCTAGCTGTGCGCCCTCCTCCTCAAGTGTGCCCTCCTCCTAGCAAGAACAACCTCCACAAATAAATGAGGGTCTAAGCCTCCTAGCTACCTCCATGAAAGGGGGCACCCAAGCTTTCCTCACCCAATGCTTCCATTCTCATCCTCTTTCCCTTCTCCAAATTCTCTTGGTGAACATACAAGTGAGAATAAGCCTATCCTTGCCCTATGCGCCCCTCTTAAGGAAACATAAGGAAACCTAAAATATGTGTGGATGAGATCATCCCATCTCATCTCTAATCAAAGGTTGAGATCATCCCAAAAGAATCTCAACTCAAAACCAATGTTGTATATGTCGTGTCGGGGAAAGTGTCGGCAAGGGTCCGAAATGTAACTTCTCGGCGACATTGGCGGAAAATGTCAGAATATCTCAGAAAATGTCGCAAGGCCTCAAAAAAATACAAAAAACTCATTTTTTTCAATTTTTTAAACTTGTAAAGCAACAACAACATCAAATAAACACTTTGCTACATAAATATGAAAATACAACCAATAAATAAGATGCATAAGATGTCAAGTGGTCACATATTGTTACTAAACTGAAAATTTTGAAACATGTTCCTGATAGGATGATAGTAGATACAAAATCACATCAAATGATCAAAATAAATGTATCTCATGAGATGAATCATCATGAGGCATCCAGATACTAAATAGTACATGATAAAATGAAAATGATAGATCATAGGAATCCAAATCATTGATTCCCTCTAGGTCGTGCTGCTCTAGCCCTTTTACGGGTAAAGGGCACCAATTTTCCTCTGGAAGCAGTAGGTGGTCGTGGAGGTACTCTAAATGAGCTTGGAGTGGAAGCTCCAGCTGCTTCAAATGCTTCATCTGAGGTGGTAAGTGATGGGGACGAGGTGGAAGGAAAAGTGTGTTGCCTCCTCCCAGTCCCAATGGATTCAAGTCCAACTCCAGGTATGGCTCTCCGTGGATGTGGTGGTGGCATTGGATCCACTGTAAGTCCAATCTCCTCATCAGCCTCTGTATCCACTGGAAGTGGAACATCGTCCTCCTCCTCCTCCTTTGTTGTTGTCCCCTCCTCCCTCAAATCATCTGCATGCTCCTCCAACTACTTGGGGGCCTCCTCCATCTCAGGCTCCTGAATCTCCACCCTCCACTGACTGGTGGTGTCAATATTATCCAATGAAATGGATTCTATGTCAGATTCTTTGTCAAGTTGCTTCACCCACAACCTTAGATTGTAGTAAACATATACCAAGTCATTAAGACATTGGGTACCTAACCTATATGAACATTGAGAGCTATAATTAGTGATGGTAAATAAATAGTAAATACTAAATTGTAAAAATTAAAATTAAAAAAAATATAAACAATTTAAATTTTGATTGTTGCATATTCCGACACATTCAAAATGTCGGAAGTGTCGCGACATTTCCCTTCAAAAATTTCGGGCCAGTGAAAATGTCGGTGCCATATCCGACATTTCCGAAATCTTGGCGATATATTCAACAGTGCTTAAAACCCACTTTACTTAAGTTTCCATAGTTTCTCTTTATGTCCCTCAATACATCCACAAAGTGAATTAATAGTCATTTTAGGCTAAAATGACCAAATTTCACTTTTTGCTTAAATCTCCTAAGTCAAAGTGAAACTAGACATAAAGTACATGGTACATGGTACAAAGTATTTTCCACTTGTGTTTAGAGTCTCACAAACACAAGGGGACTACTTTCCAAGGTACCCAAATCTCAACAGGATGGACACCAGCAGTCCAACGGCAAGCACAAATAGTCACAGCTAGCAGAGATAAACCCTCGATCGACTGGTGCAGACCAAGAACACACAAGAGAGAACTGAAATAACCCTTGTAAACCTGTCCAGAAGAGCCGCAACAAACCTCAGTCTTAATATCAACTTGGAGGAGGTAGATTGCATGCATCAAGTGTCTTAAGGAAGGGAGAGACCACTCCTATATATAGGTTTCAGGTAGGTAAGACAGGGTTAACATATTAACCAATTAGAGTCCACTTGACATAGCTTTAGGGTTAGGTTAACCCCTAAAATAACAAATAATATTTTACCAATTAAAAACTTCAAGTGGTAAATCCAATAGACCATAACCAAGTCAACAAGGTAATAAATTAAATCGATGAGATGGGTTTCAAAATCATGGCGGCCAACTTTCTTTAGGAAAAATTAAAGTCCAAAATATAAATTCAAATCAACACATAATCATAAATTTAGGAGGGTAATAACTCAAGCAAGGGGTTTCATCAATAATAAACAATAAGACAAAGTCAAAGGTTAAGTCCTTTAATAGCAGTTTGTCCACATGAGTCCCACGATATAACTTATAAGCTTTTTATCATCCTAGCATACGTGGAAGGCTAATGGCGCGATCATGCCTTTCTTCTTAACTGATCCTAGGTCATATGGACCATCCCGAGAGAGAAGGTCACACATCATCTCGGCTTGGTACTTAGACCAAGAATCTACCTAGTCCCAGACCAGGATACCCCAGAACACATTCTCGATCCCTAGAATATATCTAGGGGCTTAACCACTAGGGTACACAACCAAGGATTCTCTGGAACACATCCAGGGGCCCTAGAACACATCTAGGCACATATATCACCAAATTGCTTGGTCCCTGACAAAGAACCCCAGAAATACATTGGGGGGCCAACTAGGGTCTTTTGCCATGGCTCTAACTTCTTGGTCCCAGACCAAGAACCCCAAGAGTGCATTGGGGGCCCTAGATCACAACTAGGGTCTTTGCCATCCTCCCGGAGAATGGCTCTTGCAACTGCATTAATTTTAACACTCCCTCTCAACAAGAGAGGCATTCTCAGCAACACCAAGCTTGTCTCGAAAGTATACAAACTTTGTCAACAACAGGGGCTTGGTCAATATATCTGCAGTTTGTTCCGCAGTCAAAACATACTGAATACTGAGAATGTTCTTCTGCACCATGTCCCGGACATAGTGATATCTCATCTCAATGTGTTTCGATCCGTCATGAAACACATGATTTTCAAAGAGCTTTATATAGCTCTGGTTATCACAGTGAATTATTGTGGGTTCCAGCTCAGCACTGAACAAATATGAGAGTAGCTTTCAGAGCCACACTGCTTCTATACTAGCAACAATGTATTCTGCCTCTGCAGTGCTTTGGGCTATGGAGCCCTGCTTCTTGCTAGACCAGGAGATCATAGTTGAACCCAAACTGAAACAATATCCGGAAGTGCTCTTTTGGTCCACTGTACTACCCATCCAATCTAAATCTGAAAAGCCATGAAGCATTACACCTCCACTAGAAGTGTATCTAAGCCCATACACTATAGTCCCCCGGACATATCTGAGAATATTCTTAGCAGCAACCATATGAATGTGTTTTGGCTCACACAAAACTGACTGAGGGCATTCACTGCATAACAAATGCTCGGCCCAGTGTGTACTAGATACATCAAGGACCCAATAATCTGACGATGTACTGTAGGGTCTTCTGGATCTGAACCTGTAGCTTGATCATGTAAATTCTTTAGGTTAGAAATCATAGGTGTGGTCATGGACTTACAATCCAGCATCCCAAATATGTGAAGCACGTCAACTACATACTTACCTTGTGAGAGAAAGATCTCACTAGGTCTCTACCACACTTCTAAACCAAGAAGTAATGCATAAGACCCAAGTCCTTCATTTCAAACTCTGTTGACAATTCCCTCTTAGTCTGAGCTATCAGATGTTCCTCACCGGTAAGGAACAAATCATCCACATATAAAACCAAGATTACAGGATGATTCTTCACAACCTTTATGTAAAGGTTAGGATCTGATATACTCTTGGAGAACCCAAGACTCTGAAGAAAACTGTCAATTCTTCCATACCAAGCTCTCGAAGCCTGTTTCAATCCATACAAGGCTTTCTTGAGTTTGCAGACATGGGATTCCTTGACATGGATCACAAAACCCTCAGGTTGCTCGATATAAACCTCTTACTCAACTTCACCATTAAGAAAAGCAGTCTTTACATCCATTTGGTGAAGTTTCCAATCAAAAACTAAAGCAAGAGAAATGATGACTCTGATAGAGGTATACCTGGCAACGGGAGTGTTGTCGTCCTAATGCACACTTGCAAACGTGAGCTAAGTCCTGCTCACTTAGTGTGCCCTCGGAGACACAATGTCTAAGCCCCAGCCCACACTGTCACCTTGACTGGAAGCTTCTTCCTTCTAGGCTTACTCCTAGGGAAGCCAAGGGGGGTAGTCCCTAGTTACTAAGTTAATTTTAATTACAATGTTCTAGGAGTTAGTTTCAATTGATTATAGGCCAAGGGGAAAACTAGCCTAATATGACAAGCAGCAATGCAAGTTTAAGTCTAAGTCTAAATGCAAAGTCAGCCCTTTCCCTAAGTCAACTAAGGACTAGTGCCTAAGGTTGGGCAATGGGGTCAACTATGTGTAAGGGTGGTTCGTTACAAGAAACTTTTACAATCAAATCAATTTAAACTACCCAAAACCCCAAGATTAGAATTATACAAATGATTACACAATGTTACAAAGTTTACAAGAGTTACAAGATGTACAAATCAAATACAAGATATACAAAAGATATAAACAAATCACACCCTAGGGCCAAGCATGCCCCAAGTGGCACTTACTCCACTTGGACTGCCTTCACTGGCAACTAACCACAAAAGCACTCAAGGATCAAAGCAAGTGATGCCTCCCCAAGTGGGATACTCAATCACTTACTTTATCCACACCACAAAGATTAACAAGGTATTCAATATGATATTCAAATAATCACACCAACATAAGAGATAAAAACATATAGTTGCAAGTAAAGAGATATAGCAATGAAGTTATCACAAAGTGTGTTTGCCTATCGATACATCTACTTCCCCCCAAACATACACAATGTGATCTATGCAACTAATGTACTTTCTTAAGTATTTTATTTCCCACCCCCTAAGCTAGATGTGTGTCTCAACTTCTAATTCCACCAAATAACTGCCCGGTGCTCAAGATACTAGGGATAACGAGCCCCTAGCCTAGCTTCCAAGGTCAGCCCGTCACTTCACCACAATAAGAAGTAGTCTGAGAGGGGATCTCCCCAACGAAATCACGGGACGGTCCCCCGCCACTTCCCTCAAAGACTGTCCCTCTTACCCATTTTAGATGATGGAAAAAGTTGCTAAAGACCCCTAGAATGTTGCTAAGTATTGTTAGGACCCTCGGGTGGGTCTTTAAGGTGTGTTGGGTGTATTTTAAAGAGTTTTAGACACTTTTATTTTAGTGATTTAGCGTATGGCCGTGAGCAAAAGTTATCCAAAATGAGTGCTTGAAAAGGCAGAATTATACCATCATCCACATATAAGATATAGCAATAAAGATACCACAATGTTTAAACCATCTAAACTAACATCACATGAGAGAAACTTCAAAAGATATAAACCATATAACCATAACCATGTAATGATACTTGAAAGGAAATGAAAGATAAAACTTAAAGCACTTAGATGATTAAACCATAAGAGATAGCATTCACATGAAATGAAATGAAAGATATTAAACTATGAACACATAAACCATCACATGTGATAAGCTATTAATAGAAGAGAAAGATTAAACTTTAAACACTTAGATGTTTAAACCATAAGCATGTGAGAGTGATATAAAAAGTGTTTGCAATGTGTTAAAGAGTGTGAGAGCTTAAAAGATTAATATGAGTTAAGCATGAGCATAAGTTTTATACCATCACATCTAAACCATAAGTATTATATGTGTGTGTGCCAAAGGTATGTGATAAACCAAGAGTGGGCCGTGAGCACCTTAAACCATGAACATGTGTAGTGTTAAACCAAAATTTTATGTGTGTGTGATGCAAGAAATCAACCTAGGCCGTGAGCTTTGATGAGGGTAGGCCATGAGGTTGAGTGACAAGTGAGGCCGTGGGTAAAATCAAGCAAGGCCGTGAGCAAAAGGAACCCAAGCCGTGAGCTAAAGAGGGCTTAACCAATGCCCTAGGCCGTGAGCTAATGACAGCTAGGCCGTGAGCTTTAGGCTCTCCAAGCTATTGCTTAGTGTGTGATCTCACAATGTGTCAAGACCTTAATCAAAACCACATATAAGTTATGCTAAGTGATGAAAGTGTAATAGCTTTAAAAGGGAAAATAGCTTAGCAACTTATGATAGAGATCTATAGATGATTATCACTTCAAAATGCCTCTAGAAACTAGTCAAATAACTCATGAGTAGAAGATCTAAAACATTAGTCACATATCCAAGTTATCTAACCCTTAAACATGAAGAACAAGAGCATATAAGAGATATGAAAGAAACTAACTTGTAAATGAAAGACTAACAAAGATATTATCAAATCATAAGCATTAGAAAACCATCACAAGTTAATTCCCTTAAGCCAAGGCGATATTGGGGATGACTCCCCCAAGGTGCCGGCAAGTGAGGTTAACACTACTAAGACAAACTTGCACAGAAAATGAGGGCTTTGAAGCTTCGTTCTCGTAGATCCGGAGAGCCGGATAGAGAGAATGTCAGCTAGGCTGCTGGCTTGCTCCTCAAGCAAGAACTATCTTAATATTGTTAACAAGCATTAAGTTTATTTTATTGAACAGAAATGAAAGAACTTGAAAAATACACCACTACTAAGGCCAAGGTGGTGGCAAGCCTCCCGATATTGGCCAAAGAGGTTAGCTGATTTATACAACAATAAATAAATGAAATAGGAACTAATCTAAGTGTTATATGAACAAAAAAATAACTACATCTAAGTTAGGTTACTTTATGAGCTCAAAAGACTTAGAAAAACTTCAGAAATTTAAGGAAAAGCAAGGGAGAAGAGGAGAGATGTTACCCAAACCAAAGAATGTTGAGTTTGGAAGCCTCCTAGGTGTTGTATGCAGCTTGTACCCTTAGAATATGTCGTTGTCCTGCAAAAACAGCAAGCAAAAGCTTG